>JAHBCN010022168.1:0-13625 GCA_019359885.1 Listronotus oregonensis | reverse complement strand
TTTTTATTCATTATGTCATAATTTTCCTATGCCTAAGTTGCATAAATTCTCCTTTAAAAGTCCTCTTATTTTTTGTTTTGAGCTTTTCCAGAACATAAAAGTTCCCTTGTTCCTTACTTTCCAAGGGCGCAAAAAATGAAATGGAATTTCGTTTTTTGACTTGTTGAAGTAACAAGTAACAGATGCTTCAGGTATCCATGAGCAGGTGTGCCTACTCACAGATGAGTGCAGGTGTTACAGCTACCAGATAAGTTTGATGGTTGGTGAATGGGTTATCAAGGTTTTAGAAAATTACAGTAAATTTCCAAATATGCAATTATAAGCAATAAAAAATATCCTTTTTGAAACCTAAAAATAAATGTAAGTACATTTTTATTATTCTAAAAGTGTATAAATTTAGAAATTTGACATTAGTAAAAAAAACAAGAAAAACTTTGTAGAGATTTATAATATAAGTGTATTTCTTTGAAAGGCAAAACGGACATTACTTCCATAAACTTGCGGACCTTTTACTTTAAATAGCTTTGTTAGTAACTGTGAATTTAAATTTGATTCAAAGACCTTATTAATAAACATTTATGTTTAGGCATTGTTTTTAGGTTAGTTAACACTTAGTTAAAGAGTGAATGATACTTTAACTTATAGATTTAATTTAAGTTTGTATATATCAGGTTAGTGCAACATTGGAACCTTAACATCTGTCTTTTTTCTTCAACAAACCAAGTTGAGTATTGACAGTCAAGTGAGCCTTCATAAAAACAATCACCCAAGGCCCAGTCTTTTCGTAAGTTGGTAGCGTTTTAAATTAAGAAAATTTGAAGTGCGTCTGGAAAACTTGGCGCTAACTAATAAATTAGCTGCCTGTCAAACCTTTCCACTCATATTTTTCGCAGAAAACTCACTTCTTGACTAGACTACATGTTTTTAGTAAGCGCGTGTGGTGAAATTTGAAACAGAAAAAGCCATTTATAATGTATTGTCCTTTATATTTATAATATCGCAGTTCATTAAGGAATAAGTAAAATAATAAGACTATTTTTTAAAACTTTTGGTGCTTGAATTTTGGTTGGTTTATGTTTCTAGGGGAAGCATTGCTCCCCTTGCTTTCATGAACCGCACGCCGTCATTTTTATAAAGTATATTTATGCAGAAAAGAGCATACAAAGTCCGCTGAATTCGACCAAAATTTAAAAAAGCAGCTAATTTTTGAGAATTACGAAAAAAATTTTCATGGAGAAGTTTTATTAAATACATTTTTTTTTGGGGACAATATACTAAGGTTTTAAGCCCAGGTACCTATGTACCGTGGGTCCCTTATATAAAGTAAGAGGTAGATTCCTAAAACGAAATTTAAAGATTTGATGATTTGAAGGGAAAGGAAAGATCTCTATATGCCCAAGTTTCTACAGCCTAAGCACTCTAGAGATGAAAAGTCGAACAAAGTTGAAGGTTTACATATAAGTGACACTTCTTCTTACCCTATTGAAAGCCGCTAAGAGGGATACTGTTGTTTATCCTTGCGGAGTTGAAGCCGGGAAAATACCTATAAAATGCCACAGTGTCCCACAGCTCGTCGGTGGGTCAGAGACGGAAGCTTTCTTGTAAGAGTAGGGTAGATACCGCGAATGGCCCATTTCTGAATGGAAGTAAGAATGCTAAGAGAAGTGGTTACTTTTGGTTTTTTTTTTATCTTGGGACAGTCCACGAAGGCTGATGCCTAAGTACTAACGTACCGTGGGTGTCTTCAGTGTGGTGAGAGGGAGTTTGTTCACACGGGACTTAAATTTTTGGAGATTGGGAGGAGAAGGAAAAACTTCTGCGGGCAGCAGGTTCCATAGTCTTGACACTCTAGGAATAAAGGAAAGAAGAAAGCGGGAAGTTCGGGGCCTCTCTAACTGAACTGTAAAAGGATGCATAAAAGTTGCACTACGTGTTGCTCTGTTGGGAGCTGCCAGAGAAGGAATAATACTGGCCAATTCCTCTGAGCAGAAGCCGTGAAAATACCTATAGAAGAGCGACAGATCCCTATAGCTCGACGATGGGCAAGAAGAGGAAGCCTTTCTGTGAGCGTTGATCATTAATAAGACGAACAGCCTTTTTGAATGGAGTCCAGAATGCTAAGTGTTGTAGGGACGCCATTCCCCAGACATGAGAACAATATTCCAAAGGGTCTGATTTGGGATACATACAGAGTGTACAGATTGGAAGAAGAGAAATATTTTCTGGCTCGAAAGAGGAATTCAATCTTTTTTGAAGCTGCCGAAGCTATGGATGAAATGTGTTTGTGCCAGTTGAGGTTATTCTCAAAAGTAACGCCGACTAGATTAAACGACTCTTTGTTCTGCAGAACTTGGCCAGTCATATGTAACGGATGAGCATTCGCAGACTTTTTTCGCGACAGCGAACATGACTGTGTTTTTGAGGCATTAAACTGAACACGATTTTTGGCGCCCCAATCCAAGATAAGTTTGAGGTCTTGTGAAAGAGATATCTGCATTGACCTGCGCTTGTTTTCAAAATCAGAATTACACGGTGGCTTAAGAAATTGAATACTAGAGTGGAGGGTACTATCGTCAGCAAAACTATGAATGGGATTGATTGTGGAAGAGAGAAGATCGTTAATGTGTAGAAGAAACAGCGTGGGTGCCAGCACTGTTAGGCCATTTCTTAGACTTGGGAAGAATTCTCTGACCGGGGTCTGATTTTGTATACATAGAAAGCATAGAGATTGGAAGAGAAGAAATAGTTTCTGGCTTAAAAAGGAATCGGAGCTTTTTTACTTTGGCAGAACTTGGCCTTTCATAAGTAAAGCAGTATTGGTTAAATTTTTCCTCAGCAGCGAGCATGATTCTGTTTGCGAGGCCTTAAAATGGAAAGTATTTTGGGTGCCCCAAACCAAAATTAATTAAATGTCCTGAAAGAAATACCTCACCAGAAATACTGAGATTTAAAATAAGATTTCTGCACTTCTTTTTTAGACTTAAATTTTTTTAAATATTTCTCATTATTAATGATTTTTTTTTATTAAATCAGATATTTTTTTATTAATACAGACAGATAAGGTAAAAACTTGCCAAATCAAAAAAAAAACTTGGTGTAATTTTAGATCTTAATACCTACTACATGTTTTTATAGGAACCTGGCCTTTATTTTACCTGAGTAATTTTGATGGGATCTCTTCTTTTCAATTTAAGTTCAATGAATAAAAACAAATGTTTTTCTCAGTATATCTTACTCCTTGGACCTTTCAAAATCACTTTCTAATATGTTTCTAAGAAATTCGAATCCTCACACTGTAGAATAAGGGAAAGTGTGCTCATGTTTTTAGCTGTACGCAGGTGCTCACGCAGCTACCAGTCAACTTTAAACGCGTTTTTCTAATTTTTTTTTGCGATCAGTTATTTACCAAAACTACTGAACCGATTTTAAAAAACCTTAGCGCGTTTGGTTTATTAAGATGTGTTGTGATCCAAATTTACCACAATTTGGCCAAAAAGTCGATTTTTTACGGCTAATTTTATTTTTTTTTTAAACGTTCGCCATTTTCTTTAGATTTTTAATTAGATGTTTTAATTTCGCTTGTAAGAGACCTTTTTTTTAAAGCCATTTGGTGTTTTTGTTTTAGACTTGCCAATGCGCAAATTATAAGTCCGTAGTTTTTTCAGAGGCTCCATTTTAACACTCCGTGGATGTTCTGTAAAAAATGAAGATTAAAAACAAAAAATTGTATTTTTTAAAACAAAAAAATATTTAAAAAAATGTTTTTATTTATTATAACTAAAGAGAAAAAAATATCTAAAAATTTGTGTTTTTTTAGCCTTGCAAAGTGGACTAGTAACTTAAAGTAAAAATAAAGTGTAAGTACTGAACCTGGCTTACTTCAGGATTAATTTGATAAAAAGTAGAAGAGTGACCATATGCAATAAGTAACACATGTCGATTTAAAAAAACTGAGAAGCCAAAAAAAGTGAGAAGAAAGCAGGAAGGAAGTTTATTTAGGAGCGCATCATGCCAGTTCAAATGCAGTAGGCAAAGTTAAATAGCAATTATTTAAGATTTGCCAAAAAGCTCAATATGCTTGTGTTAATAATAATAAACAAAAGAAAGAAGATCTGCTGGTAGATCTCTTGTTGCGCTACTAGATAATACTATAAGTTTTGCCGGTGTAATTTGCCTTTATAGCCATTGACCAATATCTAGAGGTATAATCTATAACCAAGAACTTCCCTATTTCCGTCAAGAAAGTTTAAAGGTGTATGGAAGCCCAATACTGTAGAACAAAATTGTCCAGGCGTGCAGGGCAGCGGGAATAGGGGGGTTGGCCCCCCGGAATTTGCGCAATGAATAGTAGGTCAGGGCCGGATTTCCATAATTCTTTGTTACTATCTATAAAATTGACATCATCAATCGTCAAATTCCAACATTCACTGTTTTTTTTTATTTTTTTGCACAAAATTGTTGGTTATTTAAGGATACTACTATAGAATATTTAAAATTATTGTGTAATATTAGATTTTATATCATCTAATATAATATGGAAAGAATAGATGGCGCCACTTTACTGCCTTCATTTAAATGGTCGATATTTTTGGAAGTTTTGTATTTTTACCAAAAATCTTTGTAAATAAATAAAAACACGATTTTTTTAAAAAAAATTTCAAACATTGTATGATAGTATTATGTACTTATCACCAATTTTGTGATAAAAGAAGGGCAAGATAGTGTAAATGAGTTTAATCTAATCCTAAGATAAAAGTGAAAATTTTTATAACTGCTTTTTAGGCATATACTTTTCACTAATAACAAACATTCATGAGACAGAATAACAGTGGTTAAAAATGTTTAGTAACCTTTGGTACCTAAGTATCCATTGTAACAGTATCCGTTAAATATTATGTGTGTACAGTATGTCGAGCTTAAAAAATTGATAATGCAAGATTAAGAAACCAAAAATCTAATTTATTTTTAAACAAATGGTATTGTCTCGAAAGTTGCCTCCTCTCCGATTTTGATCAAATTTGGTATACAGGGTTTTTGGGCGCTGATTACAAATCTGAAAAATACCTTTTCGTCAACGTTTGTTTCCGAGATCTTCATCATCAAAGTTTTAAAATTAAACTAACCTCATTTTCACTATATTCTCCCTTCTTTTTGTACACAATTCTTGATTTTTACACTAAAGTGGCACACGACATTTTATAAACACCTTTTAAAACCTTGTATTTTTATTTATTTTACATCTTTTTTCCATTAAATTGCAAACTTTTAAGTTTAAAGGCAGCAGCCATATTTGCTTAAAAAATAAAAGTGTAAAAAAGATGTAACATAAACATAAAAAAAAGTTCTTAAAAGGTGTTTGTGAAACATTGTGTGCCAATTTAGTGTAAAAATCAAAAATTTTGTGCAAAAAAAGGGAATAGTGTAAATAAGGTTGGTTTAATTTTCAATTTTGATGATGAATATCTCGAAAACGAAACATTGCCATTTTTTTAGATTTGTAATCAGCGCCAAAACCGTACCAAAATTGTACTTCCTTTCATTCAATTAGAGGGACCTGTATATATTAAAATTTGCCTGGTCTGCCCAGTAAATAATAATTTTGACCCTTTTAAAAAGGGTGTTCTAAATTATTAAATGAAATAAAAGTACCTAAATGTAAACCTTATTTCTTTTTAATAATCCACAGAAATACACAAACATTGTGGAAATCATCTAAAAGATAGTTAAGATTCCCTTTTTTGAAATTTTTTTTTTTTTCTTTATTCATAATTGATATATTATTATTTATTCGGTTACCTAACGTTACGTCTTATAAGAAGCCCCTTAATTTAAATATAAAAAATACTTACCTAAAGTTAAAAAGACGGGTATGTTACCCTTGGATTTGAAAGACAAAACCATACAACCTCTAGTCATTTTGTTACGATATTATAAGTAACAAACAATAAACACAAAATTATAGTCACAATTTAATAAAGACTAATCACTAAAATAAAAATGTTTTTATCAATCCAAAAAACGGTACTCCGGCTCTCATAAAATTATAATGTGTTGGCTAACTTCACACTGATTTATCAGTGTGTAAGTAGGCAACACTTTAAAATTTATTTGGTGGAATTTTGTTATTGCGCAGAATCGGCGGGGCCAACTCTGACAGTTATTTTCATACTGGGCGGGACATTTTTGATCGAATGGGCCATAGTATTGGGCTTCCATACACCTTTAAACTTCCTTGATTCCCGTAAAACATAAATAACGTTCATATTCGTTAAGTCCATTAAACTCTGACGTGACCTTCTCCTTATTTTAGTAAGTAAGGTGTATAATATGTGATTATATAATAAAAAAATTATTAATATGAAATCTATTTTATTTTTTCGTTGCGTGTGGCGGTTTCCAATATTATAACTTTTCGTGTTAAACTAATATTTTATCGTTTTATTGGATCTTTGAGACACGCATAAATAAATTTGTTGGTTATTTTTAGATAAAAAGCTATTAAAGAAATTAAAGAAACTACAAATGACATGCTATACGAAAAATAAATTAAATTTGTGCCATTTTTTATACATTCAGCTTTTAAAATAAAATTTAAAAAAATAATTTCAGAAAGGAATAATATTATTTAACTTCGTGAACTAGAAGCCGCAAAAATACCTACAAAAAAACGACAGTGTCCCACCACTTTCGAATGGAATAAAAAATGCTAAAAGTTGTAAAAAGCGCCATTTTTCAGACTTGGAAAGGATACTTTAAGATAGGTCTGATTTTATAGCTTATTAGTAAAGCAGTATTGCTAGACTTTTTCCTCAGCAGCAAACATGATTGTATTTGTGACGCATTAAAATGGACATAATTTTGGGTGCCCCAAACCAAAATCAATTAAATGTCCGGTAAAAGAGATATAGTACAGTGGATGGGGAGAAAAAAGCTGTTTGACCTGCGGATTTTTTTGTACTGTTTTAATTTTTATGAAATTTTGGAATTAAGTTGCTTTTACCGCTAGGTCAAAGTTTATATATGCTTCGGGTGTGCTTTTTATTTTTAGGGGGGGGGTAAAAACCACCCCTTATGCTGAAAAATTAAAAAACCATAGAAATAGACCTTATGTAAATTAAAATCATAACAAAATATATAGAATGACTGTATTTTTATGTTTTAAGTTATATTTAACATTATATTTTAACGTTTTAACCCTTACAAATCACCCTTAATAACGAAATTCCAAAAAAATATATTTTTTCATTTTAAAATTATTTAATAACGCTTTTATTGTAGAAAAAATATTTTAACAGTTTTTAACTACCATAACTCAACCTTTAAATAACCACCCCTTATGAGATTTACAAAAAAAAAATTGACAAATTAAAACGATTTGATGATAAACAATTATAGTCCCGGAAATGAAGCTAAAAAATTGCAAAACCTCGCAATTTTTGTGTCATGCATCAATTTGTATAAAAATTTGGAATTAGGCGCTTTAAACCTTCTACTTTAAATTTTATTTCATGGTGATGTGCGCTGTTTGTATTTTAAGGGTGAAAACTACCCCTAATTTTCAAAACTTATGGAATAACATTTTAAACCTTAAGATGGGTAAAATTTGGTTTAGATTAGTTGATTAATTATTGTAATATGCTTTAGAATACAATTTTAAAATATTTTAAAATAAATCATCCCATGTTAGAACTTAAATTAAAAAAAATATATATTTACCCTAAAAAATGACTAATTTACCATAATGATTTATTTTTAGAATGCCGTTACCTAAAATATGTACTAATTTCATTTCGCAACTTTTCGACCCTTATTATAGCTTAATTTAAAAAAAAAAGATTTATCCCCAAAAAATTTATAGCTTGACAGATTTAATAATTAAAAATATTACTGCCTGAAATATAACTAATTTCATTTTTTTGCAAATTTTTAATCCTTAAAAACCACCCCTTATAAAATTGCAATTCTTATAAACCAATATAATAGATATAAATAGGAACAGAAAGTAGAATTGGATACAAAAATTATACCGGTAAAAGTATAAAGTATGCCGGATTTATAGAATATTATGCTCGGAAGTGTTGATTGGTTTTTTAAACATAGCTCTTTTAGTTTTAATGATAGAAAGTTTGTTCAAAAATAATTTTGTAGGGTTTTTTAAGAGCTACAATGTAAATTAAATCCTTTTTAATCCCTTAGTTTTAAAATGGGATGAGTTTAAAGGGCTAGAATAAGGTGGTGCTCGCTCGTAAATAGAGGCTTTAAACGGCCATATCTGGCAAAATATTTATTGTACAGAAAAATATATAAAATAACAAGTATTTGTTATCAACAAAGCTATAATTTGGTACTCCTGCATTTTTTTTCGTATCTCCAGTATTGTTGGAGATATTTAGAAAAAAATGGCTATTTTTACGAAATTGCGGAAAATCGTTTTTCACTTTAAGCTCCAGTTTTTCTAAAATTAAGCATTTTAATTTGGTTAAACTTCTAGAATTATTGATAATACATATATAAAAAAATCGCTGGTACCTTTGGGGGGGCTTTTCCTTATTTTTTTTTTTAAAAAAGGGGGAAATTAAAAAGGGGTTGTTTTTAATTTTGGGACCCTTTTCAAGGGGAAAAATTTTTAGGGACAAAATTTTTTTCTTTTAATTTTTTTTTTTTCAAAAAACCTTTTTTTGGGGGGGGTTTTTTCAATTTTCATGCTAAACCCCTCTTTTTTTTTTTTTTTTTTTTTTTTAAAAAAGGGTTCTTTTTTTTTATATCCCTTTTTTAAAAAAAAAAAAGGAAAATTTTTTTAAAAAAATTAACGTTTTCCTTGAAAAATGCAAACTTTTCCCGTTTTTTTGGAAATTTTTTTTTAAATCTTTCAAATTTAACATTTGACGAACAAAAGCTAACAATTAACAAGCCGTAGCTCGGTCTGTATTGGTTGTAGATACATTTTAAAATAAAATTTTTTTCCAGTTCTTAATAGCTACAATTCTGCTTTTTACAGTTTTTTTGATAAAGTGCATATTTTTAGAGTTAACCCCATTAAAAACGTCGATTTTTTCGTCAAAAAACTTGTACTTTAAATCGCAAATAACTCGAAAAATATTAGTTTAACGAAAAAAATGTATAGAACATTTTTTTCGTAAAAAGATGGGGTGGCAACCACCCCCAGGATAAAAACACACCTCGGCATGATATAAACTTTGATCCTTGGGCTATTCCCTACCCTCTGTGAAAATTTCAGGTAAATCCATGTAGGACAAAAAAATTCCTAGCCAAAAACCCCATCTCCTGAGCTAATACCTTACCAAAAATACTAATATCTAAAATTAGACCAAGTTCTTTTTCGACTTGGAATTTTATTAAAGGGCCTGCCTGTATTAATAAATGTTTTTTTCTTTAATACAGTATCTTTTCCACCAATACAGACAGATCATGCCCCTGTGCCAGATTACGTCATTTTTTATACATACAACTTTTAATAAAAAAATTAAGAAAATATTTTCAATATAAGTCAACGTTAATTGCTAATAGACTAAGATTTCACATTTTCTGGTTGGCTTCGGTTCTGGTCCCGGGGTATAGATTCTGGGCGTGCTTAGTCCTATTGACCTCGCTGAACCAACAGATCGTCTGAAACAAAAAAAAAACCCCAAAGAATTCCAAAAATCTCACTAATTATCTACGTTTCGTGGCAAGTCTGCCACTGTTGTCAAGTTAAAAATATAGTATAAAAACCCAACTGAAAAATAAATAATAAATAAAATTAAAATTATTAATATTTTGGAAAAAATTATAGTTATTCTGTGATCGTTATCTGTTGTAACTGGTATATTTATTATTTTAAAAAATAACAAAAATGTTATGTGTGAATAACATTAAGGTCTTTCTGAAATTACTTCAGCATCAAACAAAGGTAACCATGTATTATTTAAATTAACTGATATTGTTTCTACACGACTATCTATAATAAATAATATATATGCACTCTCTTTTATTTTACGCTTTTCCGAACAAGTTTCCAGACCTTTAGCTTAATGCCAACCCAAAAAAACATTAAAAATTAATATTAAATTTTTTATCTTTATTTTTTTTAAAAACTGTGGCGGCTTGCCACTAAAACGAAAGTAATTGTTTAAATTTTTTGAGGCTTTTTCTTTTTTTTTATTTCAGGGGATCTGTTAGTTCCGAGGGGTCAATAGAAATGAGCAGACTCAGTCTTTATACTCCGGGATCAGGACCGAAGCGGTTTCATTATTTCTTTTGGCGTGTACCTAACGAGGATTTTTCGATAATATTATGGTGACAACTTTAATAAAGTTGGATATTCAAAAACACTAAGAAAGAAATTTTAAACTAACTAAACTATTAATATTTTTTATTGCGATATAACATGTAAATTTTCAAAAGCCCTCTTGTAATCATTACATTTATTTTATCAAACCACATTACCTGGAAAACCTTATAAAAAATGTTTTGCGTAGGGTAAATATTTGTTCTAATTTTTTTTTTTTTATATTTGTTCATTTGTTAAATGGCAACTTGTTTATTTTATGTTGGTAATTTTTCTAATTGTTTCATTTTTAAATTGCCGAAGAATTTTACAGAAAATATACATAATTTTGTAATTTTAAATACCAAAAATCGCCAATGCTTCTGAAAAATAACCTGCCTCGCCAGCCATTAAAAGTAAAATATTAAAATTGTTTGAGTTGTGCATATATTAAATGTTTAACACTACATGTTATAAACAGACAAACAGACTGCTGATATAATATTTAATTTTCTTGTAATCTAATATTGTTCGCTGCATCTTGCCAAAACCTTGTTTCTACAAATCATCTATTTAAATCGATAGTTGCAACACGAGCGAAATAAAATCCTCCACCTCTTACTTTAACCTTATTTATTTCTCCATCTTTTACCTCGCCTAAAATATTTTCAGCAAAAAACACTTGCAGTGAATTGCACTTTTTTACCAATATCCTGAAAACAATTTGCGGGCAATCCTCTGATTGGAACTATTCCTGTCATCGTTTATATCGCGCCTCGTCTTTACAACCCCTTTTTCGCAGATATACCAATCGTAAGCCGACAAAATATTAGTAAATTTTCGCACAAGAATTTTTCCCCCATTTTTAACAGACATATATTTATTCATGCATATATATGTACTGAGTTTTTTTTTTTTTTTTATTTTTTAACCTGAAAAATTAAAAGTTCCACGTAATTTCTATAGAATTTTTTCACGAGGGTTTGTACTTACGTCATTAATACGTCATGTTTTAAAAAAAGGGTTGTCGTAGCTAATTCATAAAATTAATTTTTTTGTTCACATTTTAAATTAAAGTACTTTTAAAAAACCCTTTTGGAGCACGTTCAGAATTTTTTTCCCCAATAAAATTTTTAATTTACCTTTGCCCCGATTGCCCCAAAAAATTTTTAATTTCCTTAAAAGGTAAAGCTAAGCTTAAAAAAAAAATTCGATTGGCCAGGTTTTTTTTGGGAATTCAAGTTTTTTTATCTCAGCCTAAAAATATTTAGCTTAACGTTATTCTTGTCTCAATTTTGTTGATTTTTTGTGTTTCTCATGATGAAAGACCATCGAAATCCCCGATTTTTTAGAAAAGGGGTTTTTTTAGTCGGAAAAAGGGGAAAATAATTATCAAAAATAAAATTTTTAGAAAGATTTAATTTTTAAAGTCAACAATTTTAAGCCTTATAAAAACCCAAAAAAGAAATACCTGGAATATAATACATATATAAAATTTGAGTTAATACCGGAAGCAAGTATATAACGATTTGCAGTTATTTTAAACTCTTTCCGTTTTGGGGCAAAAAAAAACGGTCTATAAATTGGTTTTTTTTTATAATATTCTTGGGCCGTGCTATCTTATACTTTGCTAGCAACAAACTTTTTTTTTTTACATGTCTGTCTTTTTTGGAATTTTTTTGTTAGTTTACGTCCTTTTTTTTTTTTAAAATTTTTTTTCAAATTATTTTATGGATGTTATATAAGGTTTTTCGGATTTTTGAACACTAAAAAGAGAAAAACCATAGCCGTAACTTATAATATGCGGTGGTGCCAGCATTATCACTTACCCCAGTTTAAGTTTTTAAAAAAAAGAATAGGTACATTTTTTAAATTTATTTAATAAAATTTTTTTAAAATTTTTTTAATAAAATAGAGTTTATTTTAAATACTTGCAGCAAAAAATGTAAATTCTTTTTTCTTATGATGTGCTCATGAATTTATGAAGAGGGCGTCAACGAGAGCATTGAATTTCAGTTGTTGTGGTCTTTATAATCCCCCATTGTTTCTGTCCCATGCGAACTTATCTTTTTGACGATGGTAATGCCGACTCCCAGGGCATCAGCTACTCTCTACAGCATGCAGAAAAAATAGCTACATTACATTTTAATATTATACCAAAAAAACCACAAGAATAAACAAATCTACTGATTTTAAAACTTCAGTAAGTGGTTAATTCCCCCATCTCTCTCCGTGTGAAAATAATAAGGTTTAAAATTATATTTTGTTCACCTTCGAATACCGTCGAGGCATTTTACACAATAAAAAAACGAAAAAAAAAAATAAAATCTGACGTTATTTTTGACAAAACAATTTTTTTGACAAGTTTGAAAAATGACATAATTTATAACCATATTTTAGGATATTATTATTGTAGCTTAAAAAAACCGCTGCTGAACGGCAGCCATTTTGATTTTAAGAAACGACCAACCTTTTTTACGTCATTAATTTTTTCCCTTGTTTTTGACCTTTTTAATTTGTTAAAAAAGGTAAGGTAATTGATGACGAAAGTACAAACTCTCGTGAAACGAAGACTACCAAGATTGTATATTATTTCCATATAACTATCACATTTTTACTTTAAATAAGATTTCCTCTTTATGATTTAGCCTACAATAGGCCCCTTCATATAATTCATGCTTAAGAATCATCTACAAAATATTTTTTCTTGACGTAATTACTATTTAAGCAGTGATAAATATTATGGATCATAGTGGTTTGGCCGGTAGTAGGTAGAAAGTTGCCACGGGCTTTCCTTAAAGTTGTGTTTTGTATGATTGGTAGAACTATGATCAGTTGCACCAGTTGACAAAAAAAAAAAGTGAGTACTTTTGTTTTATGTTTACGCTAAACAACTATAGATGTGCGTTTTAAAACCCGCAGCTCAGGGTGAGGAATGGTGAGTCGTTTTACTAGGGTTTAATTTTTCAGACTACAAAAAAAGCTTCTGGCCCCTTGGAATTCCTCGGATTTTCCCCCCGTGCCCTAAAAAACAAAAAAGGGCAGGTGGGGTTTAAATAAGGGTTTTAAAAATATTTGGTGCCAGGCGGGGGATCTAAATAAAATAAGAACGAATATATATGTTACCGGGAATGTTCGAAAATAGTTGAATGTCGATATTCACCGGTGATCAAAACTAACAACTTTAGTGCGTTTTGTTAAAACTAATAATTTTGGTTAGTTGTGTTTAGTTGTGGTTAGTTTTGGTTAGTTGTCATTCAGTTTTTATTTTTTTGATTTTTGACATTCACCGGTGAATGCCGACATTTACCAATTTCTGACTTTCACGGTAACATATATATTACATCTATTGTTAGAA
>JAHBCN010022167.1:0-13661 GCA_019359885.1 Listronotus oregonensis | reverse complement strand
TTTTAATGAAATTTGGCATATTTTACATAAAATCAAAACATTTAAAAATTCCCTTTTTTTTTATTTCCACCAGGGGCCGGTACAAATTTGACCTGCCTTTTTTTGGAAATAAAAAAATTTGCAAAAAAATGCTTCTTGATACATCGTACATGTACCCCAAATTTGATTAAAATATCTAAAGGGTAAACAGATATTAATAAAAAAAAATTTTTTGAAAATTTTAAAACCCCTGATCTCAAAATAAAGACGTTTGGACATACGTTCACATAAGTTTTTTTTAAAAGGACCCAAAATTGTTTCCTAATAAGAAAAATTGGGGAAAACACCCTGTAAAAAAAAAATCCACTATATTTTTATTTCTCTTAAACAGTTGATTTTTCGATGTTAAGAATACCTTTTTTTTTAAAAAATAAAAAAATTTGTCGAGCCTTTTTTTTTAAAAAATTCCCCAAGTCAGAGCTAGTCCGCCCCTGGAAACTAAATAAGCCAAATATGATTTATTGGGTTTTTTTTTAAGAAACTTATCTAGTAACCATCATATTAAAAAAATTAAATTACGCTTAGTATCTTAAAAAGTTATTTAAATAAAAACGATTTCCAGGGGCATCCGTTATGCATTATCTTCTGGGGGAGGGTCGGGGGGAAAAAAAATTTTGGGGAACTTTTTTAAATTTTTTTAGGTTTTCTTTAGATTTCGAGAGATTGCCCACATATTCTGGGACACCCTGTATATCACGGGTTCCGTGCTAAAATCCTTGATGCTTGATTAATCATCTGGATTATGTAGTATCATCCCTATCATAGTTACTATTTGAAAGTATAAAAACTAAAGATGATCCGGATTCGTGATCCGATAAACGGAATCGATTCCCTGGATTCTATTTCTTTTTTCCTTAAAAAAAATCGTGACCCGGTTTAGTGATGAGCAACCGGTCAGGGTCTTGGGTCTTGGTTTGGGGTCTTGCAGCAAGACTAACCCCGAGCCAAAAAATTTTTTTTTGCTTGCAAGACCAAGACCAAGACCGTGAAGTGCAAGACCACGCAAGACCAAGACCGACCTGCAAGACTCTTGCACTTCTGCAACTTTTTTAAAATATTATAAAATTCAATTTTTATATTTAATATACAGAGGTCTTTCATACAGAAATTACAAAAAATGTGGTGAGAACTGCCAACAAAGGCGATTATTTAATGAGTAACAGGTTTATTTAATAAAATAGTAATTAAATCGATTACTTTGTTATTTTATACAGTTCTTTAACAATGATAATGAGCAAATTCCATAACATGTTTCAAAAATAATAGGATTGTATCGGTCCAAAAGACGATATCTCCCAAACCGTTTACGACAAAAAAGCTATTTTTTTAAAATTATAGAAGCTAAAAAACCCCTTTTTTTTCCCCAATTTTTTTTTTTAAATAAGCTATCTAGTGATGCCACAGGGTAAATCAAGAATTTTCAAAATCCAGAAAAACTATATTTTTGTTCCACACTGTAAGAAAAGGCACCATTAGATTTTTTTTAAAATTTAAAAAAATTAAAAAAGAAAAAATTAATTTTAAAAAATTTTTTATGTTATGAAGAAATAATTTTTATACAAATGGATTTTAAGTATCACTTCCGGTTTTGACGGAAAAGTGAAAGCATGAAGATTGCGGCATTCTAGCGGTAGAGCGGCAGCTAAAAAAGGGGGGGTTTTTGGGGCCCCTTATCTCAAAACTTCATTTTTCAAAAAAAAAAAAAAAGGACCATTTTTGTAGACTACAGGGGGGTCTAAATTTTTGTTTAAAAAAAAAAAATTCTCCAATTCGCATAATTTGGCAGATATTAGCGGGAAACCCATTTTTTAGGCCTTGAGGGGTCATTTTCAGCCCTTTCCCACCTGTTAATGTTGATGAACTTTTTTTTGCTCTAAAGCATCCTCGAAGATATAAGAATTGCGCGACAAGGGAAAACTGTACAGATTTATTTACAGCTTTGTTCTTTTATTTACTAAACTATAATAGATCTACTATTTTGGGTACACAGTTATAATTTCGAGAATGAAATCAATTTTGGGGCATAACTTACGGTAGATCATTTATTAGATAAGATTAGTTATATTACTTAATAAACTACTATCAATGTACATAATTTATTAAGTTATTGTAATTATATTTTTTATTAAATTTTTTTTGGGAATTTTTTAAGGGAGGCCTTTTTTTTTTTTTTTAAAGTCAAAAATTCCAAAAAAAAAATTTTTAAAATTTTTAAAGATGGGGGTGTTTTTTTTTTTTTATTTTATTTTTTTTTTTCTGGACAAAGGGGATACAACAGGTACGTAAGTACCCGGGTTTAAAATTTAAAATTTTTTTAAAAAAAAAATTTTTTACAAAAAAAAAAAAAGGCCCAAAAGGGGGGAAAAAAAAAAAAAAAAAAAAAAAAAAACAAAAAAAAAAAACCCCCAAAAAAAAATTTTTTTAAATTTTTTTTTTAAAAAAAAAAAAAATAAATTTTTTTTTATTATTTTTTTTTTTAAAAAATTTTTTTTTTTTTTTGTTTTAAAAAAAAAATTTTTTAAAAGGGGGGGGAAAAAAATTTTTTTTGGGGAAAAAAATTTTTTTAAAATTTTTTTTTTTTAAAAAAAAAAAAAATTGGGCCCCAAATGACTTCCGATAAAAAATTTTAAAGGGGGTTTTTTTAAAAAAATTTTTTAAAAAAAATTTTTTAAAATTTTTTTTTTTTTTTCCCCCCTTTTTTTTTTTTTAAAAAAAAAAAAATTTTTTTTTTAAAAAAATTTTAAAAAAAATTCCTTTTTAAAAACCCTTTAAAAAATTTTTTTTTTAAAATTTTTTAAAAAAAATTAAAAAAATTTTTAAAAAAAAAAAAATTTTTTTTTAAAAATTTTAAAAAACCCAAAAATTATTTTTTTAAAAAACCCCCTTTTTTTTAAAATTTTTTTTTTTTTTTTTTCCAAAAAAAAAGGGAAAAAGGGGGGGGTTTTTTTTTTTAAAAAAAAATTCCCCGGAAAAGGGGGGTTTTTTTTCCCCTTTTTTTCCCCCCCCCCGGGGGGAAAAAAACCCCCCCAAAAAAAAAAAATTTTTTTTTTAAAAAAAAATTTTAAAAAAAAATTAAAAAAATTTTTTTTTAAAAAATTTTTAAAAAAAAAAATTTATTTTTTTAAAATTTTTTTTAAAAAAAGTTCATTTAAAATTAACCGGAAAAAAAACCCCCCAAAAATTAAAAAGGGCAAAAAAGGGTTTTTTAAAAAAAAAAATAAATTTTTTGTTTTTTTTAAAAAAAATTTTTTTTAAAATTTTTTTTTTTAAATTTTTTAAAAAAATTTTTTTTACCAAAAAAATTTTTTTTAAAAAAAAAAAAAACCCCTTTTTTAAAAATTTTTTTTTTTTTTTTAAAAAAATTTTTTTTTTTTTTTTTTTTAAATTTTTAAAGGCTTTAAAAAAAATTTTTTTTTTAAAAAGTTTCCCCCTTTTTTTTTTTATTTTCCCCCCCAAAAAAAAAACCCATTTTTGAAAATTTTAAAAAAAATTTTTTAAAAATTTTTAAAAAGGGCCCAAAAAAAAAAAAAAAATTTTTAAAAATTTTAAAAAATTTTTTTTTTAAAAAAATTTTTTTTTAAAAAATGGTTTTTTTTTAAAAAAAAAAAAAATTTTTTAAAAAAAATTTTAAAAAAAAAATTTTTTTTTTAAAATTTTTTTAAAAAAACCCCCTTTTTTTTTAAAAAAAATTTTTTAAAAATTTTTTTTTTTTTTTTTTTTTAAAAAATTTTTTTTTTTTGGGGTTTTTTTTTTAAAAGGTTCAAAAAAAAAAATTTCAAAATATTTAAAACCCCAAAAAAAAAAATTTTTTTTTTAAAAAAAAAAAAAACCGGGGGTTTAAAAAAAAATTTTTTTTTTTTTTTTTTTAAAAAATTTTTTTGGGGTTTTTTTAAAAATTTTTTTTTTTTTTTTTTTCCCTTTTTAAAAAAAAAAATTTTTTTTTTTCCCCCCCAAAATTTTTTTTTTTTAATTTAATTCGGGGGTTTTTTTTTTTGTTCCCCCGGGAATTTTGGGGAAAATTTTTTGGGGAAAAAGGGGGTTTTTTTTTAAAAACCAAATTTTGGGGGTTTCCCTTTTTTTTTTAAAACCCTTTTTTTTCCCCCCCAAAAAAAAAACCCCAAAAATTTTTTTTTTGGGGTTTTTTTTTTTTGTTTTTTTTTTTTTTTTTTCCCTTTTTTTTTAAAATTTTTTTTAAAAAATTTTAAAAATTTTTTTTGGGTTTTTTTTTTAAAAATTTTTTTTTTTTAAAAAATTTTTTTTTTTTTTTTTTTTTAATTTTTTTTTTAAAAAAAAAACCTTTTTTTTTTTTTAAAAAAAATTTTAAAAAATTTTTTTAAAAAAAAAAAGGGGGTTTTTCCCCCCCTTTTTTTTTAAAAGGGGGTTTTTTGGGTTTTGGAAACCCCCTTTTTTTTAAAAAAATTTAAAAATTTTTAAAATTTAAAACCCAAAAAATTTTTTTTTTTTTTTTTTTTTTAAAATTTTTTTTCCCCTTGGGAAAGGGCCCAAACCCCCCCCATCCCCCCCCCTTTTTTTTTCCCTTTTTAAAAAAAATTTTTTAAATTAAAAATTTTTTTTAATTTTTTTTTAAAAAAATTTTTTTTAAAAAAATTTTTAAAAGGGTTTTAAATTTTGGGGGAAAAAAAAAAAAATTTTTTTTTCCCCCTTTTTAAAAGGGGAAATTTTTTTTTTTTTAAAAAACCAAAAAAAAAAAAAAATTTTTAAATTTTGAAAAAAAAAAATTTTGGGGGGTTTTTTTTAAAATTTCCCCCCTTTTTTTTTGGGGCCCAAAAAATTTTTTTTTTCCCCCCCCCAAAAAAAAAAAAATATTAAAAAAACCCTTTTTTTTTAAAACCGATTAAATTTAAAAAAAAAATTTTTGGGGAAAAAAATTTTTTTTTTGGGGGGGGTTTTTTTTTTAATTTTTTAACTTTAAAAAAATTTTTTTTTTTTTTGGCTTTTTTTAAAAAAAAAAAAGGGGTTGGGAAAAATTTTTTTTAAAAAAAATTTTTTTTTTTTTTTTTTTTTAAAAAAATTTTTTTTCCCCCCCCAAATTTTTTTTTTTTAAAAAAAAAAAAAGGGGGGGCCGATTGAGGGGTTTTTTTAAAAAAAAAGGGGGAAAAAAAAAAAAAAAATTTTTTTTTTAAAAAAATTTTTTTTTTTAAAAAAAATTTGGGGGGAAAAAAAAAAAAAAAAAAAAAAAAATTTTTTTAAAAAAAAATTTAAATTTTTTTTGGAAAAATAAAAAAAAAATTTTTGGGGAAAATTTAAAAAATTTTTTTAAAAAAAATTTTAAAAACCCTTAAAAATTTTTTTTTTTAAAAAAGTACAAAATAAAAAATCTTTTAATATTATCTCCGAGATTATCAAAAAAACCTAAAAAAAGTAAAAAAATTGGGGTTTTTTGGGGTCAAAGTTCTCCCATCAAAAATTTTGGTGGAAACCACAGATTACTGTTATTAGCACCCTAATAGACCAATTAAAATAATGAAACTAAATAGCTATTTATGCTTACTTGGCCTATCTTGAGCAATTTGATTGGGCTAATAGCCCGTTTCGCCCTTTTCGTCACAAACCCTGACTCCCTTTTGGTGGTCACCATTCTCTATTGAATACAAATTTTTTTCTTTATTGAATAAACAATTTTTTCCCAAACAATTTACTTAAAAAATTTTTCTAAGCTTTTAAAAAATGTTCTTTTATATTATATTATAAGCATGATCCAAATATAGAAACATACATTTGAAACGCGCTGTATTTGGTTCCAAAATGTATTTTCAGTAATAATAAATATCATTTGTGTTGCATTGTTCTGCCTTGTTTGGACAATTCCATTCGCATTGCAAGACGATATTTAGGGTAGTGCATATTACTTCCAAAAGATAAAATAAAGGATTTAATAAAAGGTTTTCTTAGAAAGATGCCAAACATAAGTTCCATTCAAAAGAGTAATCTGCACTTTTGACTCATAATTAAAGAACTAGCTAATGTAAAATTCAAGTCTCTTGCCAAATCTATTCTATACTGAATGTAAGCAGGAACCCTTAAAACTGAGAATTTTAATACTAAAATAGCTAAAACTATTCAAAATATTTTCAAAAATACACATTTATAATTATTAGTAAAAGGGGTACAACTAAAAAATATGTCTCTCTAGGTCTAAAATTACCGATTATTAATTTCTTTTATACATGCACTGAATAACCAACTATAAAAATATGTCTGGTTTGTTTAAGTACTTATTAAGTTTGTAAAGGGGATGGAAACAACCTTATACATAATATACAGGGTGCCTCATAAGTAATGGGACACAGAGCAAATAGTAGGTAAACTTGCCTTATCCCAAAGTTGATAAAAACAAAATAAGTTAAACTTTGTTTTCGTTTTTTCGTAAATTTACTAACTAAATGACATAACGGTACAAAATTGGAGATCTAATGGTTCTTTAAGGCAAAAAATTCAAATTCGGTCATCTTTTTGATTTTGCTAGTAGAGGGCGCCAGTTACGGCTTACCCCGCTTGTTTTAGATGGCATAACTTTTTTTAAGCTATATATTGCCTTTTATTAAATATATATTTCATTCCCATAAATATGACGATTTTTCCTCGCGCGTGACAAATTCTGGGGAAAGGGTTTTGAAGAAGGGAAAAAAAATCTTTTTGGACGTGTAATGAACGATATTTTTTTTATACTTAGGTACCTGAAAACAACATAAACAAAAAACATAGCAAAAAATGATTTAAAAAATTGCGATTATTTTTTTATTTTTATTTAACGTAACACAAATTAACAAAAAAATAAAAAAAATCTAAGAAAATTAATTTTGGACGGAATTGTTATGATTAATGGTTATATTTATTGTACAATTAGTATTATTGTTGAACCTCAATCCCTTTATTTCTTTTGTTAAAAAAAGTGTTGAAGGGAGTGTTCTATATGTTTTGGTTCTCTTGATTGACTGTTTTCAGATTTTGTAGTTTAATTAAACCCCAAAAAACTTTTGGGAAAACTTTTTTTCTTTGTTTGGGCTCCTCTATATCCTTCTGCTACATTGGAAAAAGTCATCCCCCGTGCCTTTTTAAAAAAGCAAATCCCCCCTTTCTCCAACATAGGGGGCCCAAGAACGCTTATCCCATGTCCGGTATATTCTTCGTGATTTTTTAGTTTTAATATTTTGCAATAAGTTTTGGAATACCACTGATAGTATGGGGAACATTTGAGCGTAACATCTTTGGTTTTGGTATGCAAAAATAATCTTCTATTATATTTTTTTGGGCGGAATCTCGATTTACTAAAATGTACGGGATTGAATTTGCAATTTTTATTGGTAAAGGGGAAAATTTCTACCTGGAGTTTTTTAATCTCTAAAAACACGACAAGGGAAAAAGCCCATTATCTTCCCAGTCTAAACTCAAAAATTAAATCATCTCTCGGCATGCGCCGAAAATGCCAAACACTAAAAATTTCTTTTGCTAGTAATATTGTCCATCTGAAGCTTCACATAAAAAATTTTGGGTTTCTTGTTTGATGTAAGAACCTTGGGTTTCTTTGGTCATTCCTCACTTGTGTTTAAAAAGTGATGTTTTTTGGATATTGGTTGTGATATTTTTTTTTTTGCCAAACAACTCTTTAACATGGAGAATGGACTTCATAAGGTGGATGACTTTTAGATTGGGCTTTTTTCGAAAAATAAACAATATCGTCACTCACAATTTTGATTTTTTTCAAGTTCGCCATTCGAAAATGTGATATTCTGATTTAAACCTATTCACAGTAATAAATCTGCACTTACTTCTGCCGCTTGTTGTAATATAATATCGGGAATATCCGGATTTTCTTCCAAATCTGAATTCATTTTTTGAAAATGGCATAAATTTTACTGACAGAAAATAAAATATGTCATAAATAAATAAATCGTTATTATGAACAGTTTCCATGGATGGATTTTTGTATAAGCGCACGGAAAGAGGGATCGGGAAAAAAAATTCCGTGCGCTGTTCTGAAAATGTCATATTTACTGTATTTTATACGCAGTTGAAAATGTAGTATTTTTAGGTAAGTATAATAAAAAAATAAGTTACAATAGTTTTTTTTGCGTCAAAAATGTATACCCATTTAAGTCTTTAGGAGCAACTGTTTTCGAGATAAACGCACTTTAAAGGGCCCCGCAGTTTTCATATGAAAAATGGTTTTCGGCCAGTTGTTTTTAAACTTTGCAATGTAATAGTTCTCAACACAATAATCAAAAGTCTCCATAGGCACAACACCCGAAAACCCCCCTAACCCCCAAAATCACCCCTAAAATTCCTTAAATCCCCAGTGAATCCCCACTAAAATAAGTGGGGTAAGCCGTAGCTGGCGCCCTCTACTAGCAACATCAAAAGCATGGATCGATTTGAATTTCTTGCCTCAAACAACCCTCAGATCCCCATTTTTGTACCGCAATGTCATTTAGTTACAAAAAAACGAAGCCAAAATTAGAAGTTGCACCCTGCATCTTCGTTATTGTTATTATCAACTCTGGGAAAGGGCAAGTTTACGTAAGTTGCATAATTTTGACCTATCCTTTTGGGACACCCTGTATAACTGAAATTGACTAACATACGAGGAAGGGATGAAAAATTTTCCCGCCAAGTAAGAAAAAAGCAAAATATGGGTTAAGATTTTTTTATTATTTTTTCTATATAGTCTTCTTGTAGCTCAATACATTTGTTCCATCGGTGCTCAAGAGCCTTTAGCCATCGCTGTAGGCTGAATTATCCATTTCTTCACAATAGGCGTTTGTGACAGCAATCACGTCTAAATCCAATAGTACAGTCAATTTGTCGATTTTTAAGAAAAAAATTTCAGAAAGTGATTATATTTTGAGGAATTGCTTGGGTACCCACCGATATGTCAAAACATGGTTTTCGTATTGTTTTGAGTTGGGAAAGGGGTGAAAACTCAAAATTTTGTATAAGTGTATATAAGTGTATGCATCTGGCAAGAAGTAAGTCTGTCAAAAAATTTTCTGAACGAAGAATGCAGGGCGTATCAAAATTTAATATCAATCGTATCGGTTCAATGATGCTTTTATGAAAAATGTGGACAGCAGGTGGCGCTGAAGGCACCAAAAATTTTTTTATCAGCTTTTTCACCGAGAAATTTTTTTTATTTCACCGTGGCTTCAAAGTACAAATTGTAGAAATTTAAATTTGATTCAATTCTGTTTTAAAAATGTTTTCTTATACTTACCGTTTCGGAGCTGGAACGACATGAAATTATAAAATATTGAAATATATAAACAAAAATTCTAAAGACTTGTTTGAAGTGTTAAAAATACTTTAGAACACTTTTATCTTCATCGAGGGCAAGAAATTGTAGATAATTATATTCCAATCATAACTCCGCAATGGTTAGTGTTAGAAAAAAAGTGGTTAGACCGCAATTGTAACAAATTTCATGATCTACAACTTTTAAATTTTAGCGACAGTAAACAATTTTTTTTCTCGGTGAAAAATCAAAATTTGATTTTTTGGTACCTTCAGCGCCACCTACTGTCAATATTTTACATCCTACACCATTGACCGATGATTTGTAGATTTCGATCCGCCCTACATTTTTTGTTCAGTAATTTTTTTGACCACGTTTGCGAGATAAGGATCCAAAAAAAAAAATTTCAACCCCCGCAACTTAAAACAAAAACAAACTTGGTTTGCATATCGGTGGGTATCCAAGCAATCCCTTAAATATAATCACTTTCGAATTTTTTCCCAAAAGCTTTTTTGCGACACTTATCGCAATATTTTTTAACGAAAAATTTAAATTCGAAAGCAAATGGAAATCCGATGAAGCCAAATCTGGTAAACAAGGTGCATGAGAAAGCAGCTCGAAGAGTAGCTAATGAGTTTTTGCCATAAAAGTTGGCGATTGGTGGAACAAAATTTTCTTTTAAGCTAAACCGGGACATTTCTCGTAAATATTTTTGTTTAAGTGGTTAAGTCAGTTGACATAATACTCAGAATTTTTTTTTCTTTATTAAGATATTGTCTTTGGCATCTCATAACCTTTCCTGTCAGGAATTCCTTTGCCTTCCGAAAGGGTTTCACCTCGCTTTTACTGTCTTGATTGTTGTTTTGTCTCCAGCATAGATAACAACAATCCAAAAACTAAATTTGAGATAGGGGCCAAATTTGAGACAGCGACGTAACTTAGTATGCAAGTAGCGTCACCTTTTGGTAATACCAGAAAATTATGAATAAGGGCGCATTGGCGCTGGACATGTGTTCGCAGTTCACGTATGCTCATTGTTTAGTGTGTTTGTGCAGATTCTTTAAAAATTCCCGTTCAAAATATTTTCACTAGTGTTAAAAAACGGATAAGTAAAATCAAGGTAAGATAGAATTGTTTTCTATTACAAAAACAATAGTTTTCTTATGCCTTGTGTATTTCCATTTATGATACTAATTTTATTGTATACACATAGCCTAAAAATAATGTTGTTAACTTTTTAACAAAAAATTCCTAATTTGGAATACTTGGGGGTTCCTAATTTAAGACTGTATCAAATTAGGCCCTTTATTTGAAACAGACTAAAATTGCAAGATTTTTAATTTTGTGGTTTTAAAATTGCAGATGCCACCGAAAAACAAAAAGTGGGATCCTAATAATATGATAAAAGTCGTCAAAGCTGTGCGAAACAAAGAGATGGGGTATCTAAAAGCCTCAAAAGTTTTTAAAGTACCTAAAGGGACCGTGGAAAGATATGCAAAATCTGATAGAGACCCAGAAGAACTTGTAAGCATACCAATTGGCCGTAAACCGATTCTTTCTCCAGAACTTAAAGATTAGCTGGAGCAGTATGGAAAAGCGATTTTTTGAACTAAGAGCGAGTGATATAAAGCGTTTGGCATTCCAACTCGCAATAAAAAACAAATTACCGCATCCATTCAGCGGGGTTCAAAAATCTGCTGGGAAAAAATGGTTACCTTTGTTTTTCAAAAGACATTCTCAACTTTCCATGAGAACTCCGCAAGGGACGTCAGCTGCTCGAATTTCACCCCTGAGAAAGTCTCAAAATTTTTTGAAGCCGAATAAAAAGCTACAAGACCCCTTTTCCAGAGAATATTTAACGTAGATGAAACGGGTAAAACTGGGGTCCAACACAAGCATAGTAAGGTTATCTCTTTAAAGGAAAAAAGCAGGTTTTCACACTTCAGAAAAAGAAAAAATTGGTACATTTTACCTGTTTAATGCTTCGGGGTTTATGTGCCCCTTTTTTGGAAAAAAATGAAGAGATTTTAATGCGGGGACCAAAAAACGGGAATTGGGGGAATGCCAAAAAGGTTTGGGTAAGGCAGATATTTTTACCCGTTGGTTAGAGCTTTTTATCAAATTTACGAAACCTAGTGCTGTTATTTTAAATGATGGCCCTTTATTTCAAGGGGAATATTGGTCTTATAGATTTAGAAAAACAGAACCATGTAACAATTATTTGTCTTCCACCCCACTTAACAAACAAAATTCAGCCGTTAGATGTTTCAGTCCCGTTTAAGACTTTTTATGAGGGGAAAGAGAATTGGTTGGGGAAAAAAAATCTTTTTTCCCAAAGCCTTTTTTAAAAAAGAGCTTACAATGGAAAATCCTGCAACGGATTTCAAAAACGGACTGGTGCCTTTAAATCGAAACGTTTTTAGAGATTTGATTTTGGGTTCATCGAGTGGAAGATAAAACAATGACCATCCGCACAGCCACTTAGAAATTCGGGAGTGGGGAAAAGTCGGAAATAAATGAGATGCAGTAGTTTTAACAAGTTCAATGAAGAAAATAGGGCGGGAAAAACAGTGTGCAAGTAATTCAATAATTCTAAACCAAGGAAAATTCAAAATATTTCCCAAAAATTCCCCAAAATTAAGGTTTTTTTAACTTATTTTAAAAGCTTTAGGGTCCCAAAAACCTTTTTTTTTATTAAAAAAAAATTTTAAGTTTTTCCCCCCAAAAATTATTTTTTTTCCAAAAGGGTTTTTATGGTTTCCTAAAAAATTAAGCCCTTCTTAAAAACCCGGGGGTTTTAAAAAAAATTAATATACTGAAGAAAAATGGGGTTTAAATTAAAACAGCTTTTTAAAAAAAAAAAAAAAAAAAAAGTACCAATAAGAATGTAAAATTTATGTTGTTATATTTGTTTAAAAAAAGTCATAAAAAAATAAAAATGAAATAGTGAATATTCGGTTTTTCCAAAAAATTAAGTATTGGAAATTCTTAAACGTTGGGTTTTATCAGTATAAATGCGCAATTTGCCTCCTTTTAAAATGTATCTCTTAAAATTTTTTGGACCCAAGGGGTAAAAATGAATTTGGGACACCCTGTACATACAAAGGGAAATAAGTAAGAGGGTTTGCAAATAACTTTTTTTTTATCTCGTTTAATTTAATGGCATGTAGATGAAGTATTTCTAATAATAAAAATTGTATAATTAGGGGGTTTTTTTCCCCTATTGCCCGGTTTTCTCGATTTCCCCCCCCAAAACAATCCGGAAAACGAAAATCCTTAAAACCTATAAATTTTTTTAAATTAAAAACAGCACAAAGCGCTACTCGTGAAATTCAAATGAGGTAATCGTCAAAATTAGGGAAATAACTCTGAAATGTCTTGCCATTGCACCCGAATTCACTTTTTATTGCTGCCAAATGGAACTTTAAATGCATGGAACGGGAAATTTTCTGCCGTACCAAATTTTAAAAGTTTTTGGGAATTTGACGAAAAAGGGAACAATTGTGTAAAATGGAGGTTTTATTTAGTCGATTTTTAAATAGGTTAAGGTTTTGTTTATGGCACATTTGTATAATTTTTTATGATTGCGGCGGCGGATTCATTTTTTAAAAAATTTATTTTAGGGGGTTTTTCCCTTTTCAAGAACATGAAAAAAAAAAATATTTGAGATAGGAAAACCTGCATCCTAAACTTTAATTTTTTAAATCAGAAAAAGTAAATAAAATTATGGGATATCCGATCCCAAAAAATCCGCATAGATTTATTGAAATAAAAAAGCGGAGGGTGTCCAAATTGATGCGAAAAATCCCAATTTTGCAAATTAATATTGCAACATCCCTAATTCGTAAGAACAATTTATAATTGATTCAAACAAAAATTTAAAATCCGGGGCCCGTAAGGGGAAACAATCACCAATACGAATCCGATTTTTTTAAAAAAAAAAGAAGAATCAAAACGTTCCCTTTTTTTTCGGATCACAAACCAAAAAAATTTGTTTTTTACTTACAATGGTAATAGATACGAAAGATACTACATAATCGAGAAAATCAAGCGCAAAGATTTAAGGGGGTTACTCTTCCCAAATTGTTTTTGTAAATATTCTATAAATTTAAATATTTATTGTTTTAAATCAACATAAAACCCCTTAAATTTTTTTGAATGGGGTTCAAAATTTTGCTAGAACTTTATAAGGTTTTTAAAGTGATTTTAAAAACCTTTTTAATACTTATAAATGGGGCATCTTATTGTAATTTACAGGAAGTTTCACAAAAACCGTTTTTAATAATTTCTCTGCTTGCGTAACATAAAAAATTTTAAAATTTTTTAATTATTTTTGACACCCCAAGAGTAAAAATAAAATGTCCCATTAAAA
>JAHBCN010022166.1:0-13590 GCA_019359885.1 Listronotus oregonensis | reverse complement strand
AAAAACACTTAGAAAATTGTTTAAATTAAAATAAAGAGAGACAACATAAAATTTTCATTTTCTTATTAAGACACCTTATTTTTATAGGTTCTTTTTTTAAAAGCATCTCATTTTTTCAATACGTTTTAAAATAGATGTTTCGTAGTCACTTTTATTAACAGCAGAACTTATAAAATTTATATAGGAAATATAAAATTTAAACAAGAAAATAAAAAAGGTAAAAAAAAAAAATGAAAATGGTAAAACAAAAATATTGGTACTGAATAATAAATCCTTTTTAATAAAACATACCTTCATATTAAAACGAAATTTAAGCCTCAAACCACTGTAAGAAGTATTCGTACTAAGACGAGACGGAACAAAAATGTTTCAAATAATGACTGTATCTATCAAATTCTCCGCGAATGTGGTAAGGTTTATATTGGGAAAACAAAAATACCATTTAAAATAAGAGTTAAAAAACACAGAAAAAAACATACGAAACGTCGATGTCAATATAAAAAAGGGTAATTTTACATTTCTTTTTAAATAAAAGATAAGTCGCAAATATGGCTCTGTTTAGTCATAGACATATAATTAAATGACATTTTTTTACCCTAAAAAAATATTACTAACTTATTTAATAATGTCTTTAATAACTTTATTAGCACCTTCGGTTATTTCGTTTATTTTTGGGACAAATTTTAAACATGTTAAGATCTGACCAAAGAGTAAATTGTCTGTGTTATTTTTATACTAAAATAATAGCAATAATAATTTTTAAATCCTAAAATTGCATTTTCACGGTTTGATTTTTGCTAAGCAACTAGTAAATGAACGGAAATCGAATAAAAGTAACTGTGAAAATATAAGTTTTCATTTTAATCGTTTAAGTTTTGATGTAAATTGCTTTATTTTTTTAACCTAAACACAGTATATAATTCAATTTAAACCTTACTTTCAGAACCGTTAGCCGTTTTGTTTTTATTAGCAGAAATGTTTTTTTTTTTGATATAAAAAAGTGCTACATGCTAGGCATGCTCTATTATTTGGCGGTGGTAAATGTTCAATTAAGGAAGTGCAGTTTTTTCCATTTTTTTCCATTTCCATTTTAATTGTTTAAGTTTTTTCATATTCTCACAGCTACTTTTATTCGATTTTTATTGATCCACTAAAGCTGATCAACTAAAATTGAGCAGTGTGAATGCACCTTAAGCAGCTACTCTTTTTACCATGGAAATTTTAAAAAAAGCATTTTGCCACATAGTTTCTTACTCACGACACTTTTAAGAAAAACTAGTTTGTAAGCAGAAAATATCTATTTCAAAGTAATAATTACAATCTTAAGTTACATTGGAAGAAATTATATACAAAATTTAGTGCATCTATTTATGTACGCCTCTGCAAATCTGGATAAAAAGAACCGTGTCCATCTATTTTCCATGTTATTGGTTTGATTCAACTTTGTCAATATAGACGTTTAAAGCTTACTGGTTTCAGTGACGTTTCACAAAGGATTCAAATGTAGGGAGATGTCCTTTATGTGGTACAGTATTTATTTTTTTTGTACTCGCGCTAAAAGATTTTATTTTTTGGCTTAGGGGTTTTGACACTAAACAATTTATTTCCTGTTTGCTTGGGATAATAGATTAAAGAGGTTTGGAAATGGAATTTCCTGATTACTAGAGTAATTTGTTTCTGTGTTTCTTTAAAATGAATTTAATATTTAATGAAATACGCTTTTTCCAAGTAATACTATAAATAGTTTGTAGGCCTTTAAAGTCCTAAAGTTTTTAAGTTTTTATGTTTTTATTATTTTGGAAAAATAGATTTAAAAGCTTTAAAAATAGAATATTTTGATTATTATAGATAGAAATTTTTTTGACTCTTCCATAAATTCAGCATTTAAAATAAGCTTTTTAAGCAATGTATGTCTCTTTCTAGTCCTAGAGTTTTCAAAAACTTCCAACAAAGCAAAACATTTTGTCTAAGTTTTTGTTTTTATTATCCTTTAAAAATAAAAAGACCCATGAAACAAAAAAAAAATTAGGTTGACAAGGTTAGGTAAATATACCAACTTATATTTGGTGAGCACATAATTGTCCTGTAAGATAGGTGTATTAAACCAAGTATATGGAGATATTGAAAATTAAACTCTGCTCGAGAAGCAGAAACGTGGTTTGAATTCAAGAATATGTTTTGTTAATGTTTGTTAATCGAATTTGTGCTATTAAAGAAATATTCCCTTTATTTTATTTCGTTTTTATTTCAATTGGTTATGGTAAATAACCCTCCGTGTGTTCGCACGTCGATGTCGTGGTTGGGCCCGTAGGATCTTTTGTAACATGCGCTAGGGTTGCTGGTTATCGGTAACTCCTGTTGCTAGCGTATGGAACGGGATCCAAAGCTAAAGGTATGTACACACCAAAAAAACATGCAAGAACAAACATCAGCGAACAAACGTTTTTCTTTAGTGTAGACAGTAAAAACGCGTACAAACGTTTGTTTGTTCTTGTTCTCATGTTCAGTAGACTCGGTACATAAAAAGGATGTACACACCGAAAAACAAACAAGAACAAACATCAGCGAACAAACGTTTTTCTTCAGTGTAGACAGTTAAAACGGCGAACATCTTTTTTTGTTCTTGTTCCACATGTTCAGTGGACGTCGGTACATAAAAGGAAAATTTTTTGGTTCTATGGTCATCCATAACATTCCACTGTCGAACAAAAGTAAACAAACATTTGGTTGCGCTATGTAGACATAAAAACCGAACAATAACCCAAAAACACATACAAAGAAAGTAAACAAGAAGGAATTTTTTTTTTGTTAGTCATTTCGCTGTCTTCATACCTAAAGGGTAATACATTTTGTTCGTCGTCATCCATAACTTTTTCAACTGGTCAAACGAGAGTGAACAAATATTTGATTGCGCTATGTAGACAAAATAACGCGAATAATAAACAAAGAACACATACAAACAAGGTGAACAAGAACGAATGTTTGTTCGTGTTTGTTTTTTCGGTGTGTACATACCTTAAGACGAACACAAGGCTTAACTCAAGGTGTTAGCATACCGTGCTGATGAGTGAATGACATCCTGTGCCTTAAACAGGTGCCTTATTGCGGTAATGCGGGGCTTTGCGGTGGTGGACTATTACTTCCCTAGCTCCAAACAGAAAGCGGACAGAACCGCTTTAATAGGAAAAAAGTGACCAAGGTGCGCTGACCGAAACGGATAAATCAGTGTCGAGAGGTGCCACCCAAGATCACAAGCAGACAAAGGTGCGCCGACCGAAACGGGTGAATCCGTTCCGAAAGGTACCCCTGAAGTAACAGGAGCGCCTGTTTCTCGGGGAAGGCCTAATCCATGCGGAAAAAACAGGTGCTTAGGAAGGGATCTCTGAATTTAAACGAAGGCGAACAGAACCGCTTTTATAGGGAAAAGGGTTCCCTGGCTTTAAACAGAGAGCGGATAGAATCGTTTTCATAGGGAAAAGCCGGAGACCTGGTAGCTACCCACGTCACTATACCGGGAGAGGAGGGCATGACGGATCTAATCATCTGCTCGTCATACTTTTCAGGAGACAGGGATACCGGAACACATATTTTGCTCGTGTCCGGTAGCGACACAAGTAAGGGGAGATGTAAAAACTCTCTTTCAATCTGATATCGGATTCGTTAGAAGTCTGTTCCTATTGGGAGAAATATAAAAAGGTGTAAGCCACAATAGACCGATCGGTCGCGGTGGAGGGCGTAAAAAGTCCACTCACTTTGAACCTTACCTTATGGTAAATAAACCAAAAATTTTTGGGTATTCTGATAAAAATAAAATTAATTAATTATGTAAAAAAATGACATTTTAAACCTTAAAATAGATTTAAAATAGTACTATATATGTTGAACGAATTAGGTAGGAAGTTCTACCCAATTCTATTTCGTTTGTACGCTTCTACAATTATTTAATAAATAAAACAAATTTTACGAATTAGGCATAAAATATACAATAATTATTATTAAATACAGTGTTGCCTCAGTAGCTGGTTTTTTTTTATTTTAATAACTGCTTCATTAGATTTTAATTTTAGATTACCAGTATTAAACAATAAATATTTTTTTTACAAAAAATCTTTTTGTACGTTAAAACTGAAGTATAATTTTGCACATCATAGTATCCTTTACCCTAATCAATCATTGACAAGCTTATGACAATGCAGACAAACCCTTTAGAGGATCTTTAATCATTACGGTACCAGAAATTGTGTGTTAATTCATTTCTCCATGACCCAATCTTGTTCATTATATCTACTATAACTTCTTATTTATGAGCCGTCATATAGACAGCAAAACTAGCAAGAACACCTAAATTTATCATTAGGCATTAAATTGTTTTATTTCTTAAACCTACACTTGGTGTACAGGGTGTAAAAAGTATGATGCTCACGATTTAAACGGGCGATAGCGGAGCTCAAAACAAGTCATAAAGTTTATATGACATATGTGTCTAAACTTGACAGTTTTTTGTCTAAACAATGTCAAAGTAAGAGCTTTAGAAGCAATTATTTCTGAAAGTCTTAACAATTGGACACTTTCGTCTTAATAGCTTACCAGTCGATTCATTCGGTAATAAAAGAAACTAAGTTCAAAATATTTTAATCTAAAAATTAAAAAAATATAAAAAAATTTTTCCCCCAGTTAAAAAATTAAAAGAACAATTGGCAACAGAGCTACCTTAAAGCCTTGTGCGTGAATATAGTCAGTTGTACATTTTGCGATATTTTTGTTTGTTTTTAAATCGGGAAAATATGCCGATATGTTTTAAATTTACGACCACCGTAGTGGAAAATAAATCAAAGATTTTTGAAAACTAAATGTTTGCAACCAAGAAATCTTTTTCTTTAAGCAAAATAAAAAAGTGCTCTTTTTAAACATAATAACCTATTTTCTTAAAATGAATATTTTGCATAATAATTTGGTAAGTAAAACTTTTTTTTAATTACAAATAAAAACCAAACAATAATTATTTATTGTTTTTTACTTAAATCTAATTTTAAATTAAATATCAAAATAAATTGCAAAGTAATTTTTAATATTAGTATGTAAATGAACATCTCCTTAAAAAAGTGTAAATATGCAACACCTCGCAATGAAAAGGGCGCGGTGTTGCCAACTTTTTTAAACTTTAAAACTCCATATTTCAAAAACAATAACTTTTGACCCATTTGTTCTTGGTTTTTTCGACTTTTTTTGAGCTCCACTATCGCCCATTTAATTGGTGAGCATTTTTTACACTTTAAATAAGGTCTTCATTGAAATATCCAATTTCAATGAAGACCTTATTTAAAATACTCCTTTTTTTAAAGAGTCGTTCCTCACAATCATTAGCCGTTTTGTTTTAATTTAAAGAAAAGCTGTTCACCCTTTTAATGACGCCCTTTCTCCTTCCCAGAAAGCTTAACAATATCTTAGGGCTACGTGCTAGACATACAAGAAGGGAGCACTTTCGTCCAGGTCCCAAGGTATGGATATGTGCACTACAAAGTGCAGGAAATCAATTGAACTTACGAACTTTTAGATCTTCAAAAATGTATCTTAAGAGACTTTTTAAATATAAAAAAAGAACGAATTAACGTCTTGGCTACTATTTTTAAAATATATATTAATTTCAAATATGTAAATAATTTAAATAACTTTTTTAAATTTTGCTTAAAAAATATTTTAGAAATGTTTTATGACCTGGACTGAAGCAAGTTCTTCTTGCATGTCTGGCTAGTAGTCTAAAATATATTTTGTATTAAATGAATTCGCCACAATATAGGACATATCAACAAAGCTTTTCCCTCTTGACCATTGACAGGTTGTTGGAGATTCTTTTTTTATAGACCTGTTTTAACAATTTTTAATCTTGTAAATTGGTCAGGGATTTTTTCAAGCATCTACCAAAAGAAAAATAAATAGCTTACCTAAAAGAGCTTCGAACTTTTATTTTGTTCAATTTTCCTACCTTTTTTTACACGTACCACTTAGCAAGACGTAAATATTCCACGTACCACTACGTGGTGGGAATGTCATGTCACATGCAAGTTAAAAGGCTGCATTATTTCTAAAATTTTTATTTTAATAAATTATTTGCAGTTTTAATTTTCAAACATTAAAACCTTACAACACATACCAAAAAATAAAAAATGAGCTCGGCGATTCAAAGTCAACATGGCCATATCTGGTTTAATTTTGCTCAGTCTCAAACGGAGATCATCTTCAACACTTCTGAGTCTCCTTGAAGGTGTTAGACAATGTAATGGTTTCAATAACACTAGAATCTTGGACTTCCATTGTCTTTATTTGTTAATTGTTACACAACGTTTCGGTTAGTGATGTATCTCCCAAACCCTTTTCAAGTGATAACTAAAAAATATTTAAAAACTACGACTTATATACTATCCCATGTTCATCGAAGCTTGACCGACTTTTCACGGTTCAGCAACGGCTGCCAGATGTTCGAAATATCGATGCTAGGCTTGCTAATACATTTTTTGTTGTTTAAAATTATTACAGCTTCTTTGAATTTTCTTTTCTTCCAGTGGGTTTCTTTATAAATAGTTTTTGCTTTCCCACCATTTTTCGGTGTTGTTTTGACCAAGCGTGTTCCCGGGAATCCCTGACTTCGACGTTTCACCTCGTTCCGTATGTTTTTTTTGTTCTTTAACTCTAACTTCAAGTGGTCCAGACTGACCAAATATTTATGACAATTCCATATATTAAAAGGGAAATTCGGAAAAGATTCGCAGAATCGCGAGTAAGTATAATATTAAAACGGCGTTTAAATCCCAAACTACTCTAAAAAGTATTCGTACTAAGACGAGACCAGACAACAATGTTTCAAATAAGGACTGTATCTACCAAATTCTCTGTGAATGTGGTGAGGTTTACATCGGGAAACAAAGAGACCACTTGAAGTTAGAGTTAAAGAACACAAAAAACATACGGAATGAGGTGAAACGTCGAAGTCAGGGATTGCCGAACACGCTTGGTCAAACAACACCGCATACAATGGTCGGAAGCAAAAAAATATCTATAAAGAAACCCACTGGAAGAAAAGAAAATTTAAAGAAGCTGTAATAATTTTAAACAACAAAAATGTATTTAGCAAGCCTAGCATCGATATTTCGAACATCTTGACCGTTGGAACCGTGAAAAGTCGGTCAAGCTTCGGTGAACATGGGATAGTATATGTCGTAGCTTTTAGGAATAGTTTTTAGTTATCACTTAAACGGTTGGAGATACATCACTAACCGAAACGTTGTTAAAATTAAGAAATAAAGACAATGGAAGTCCCAAAATTCTAGTGTTACTTCTGAGTCTATTCTAATGTTTTTTCTTAATACACACAAGTAAAAAAAAAAACATGTCTTATATAGGTAAGTTGTCAAAAAAGGCAATAAAAATGTAAATGTTTTTAGCTCATTCTAAATAGCCTGACATAATTGAAAAGGTTTGCTTAATTCCAAGTCACAGAATGTTAAAAACTGATTCTTTTTTTTTGCAGTAAAGTTTTTAAAGGCAGCTTTTTAATGCCATTAAAACGCTTGGATCCAGAAATACATTTTGAGCTCTTTTTAAAAAGTATTTATTATCTGTTTAAATCAAACCAACACACCGTTAAAAAATAAAAACTTTTTTCTGGTCGTTAAATAGGTTTTTTTCCGGCGCGGCGTCCACAATTTGGAAAACGCCCTCTAGACTCAAACTGCTACTTTTTAAGATATTTTCTTCCCCCGCAAATATGTTTGTTTTGTAATAATAAAAAGCCTTTAACATTACCCCAGATAATCACACTATGTACGTTGCCTAGACATAAAATAAAAAAAAACTTACTGGTAAAATATAAAATTTACCGCTGGTCTATTTTAATTTCTTTTTTAGTGATCGTATGTAATAAAACTGATAGATATTCCCCATTAAAATAACATCTTTATCAATTCTAATGCAGTACATAATCAACACTCAAGTAGATTGCAACAATCTTGTATCGCACGAAGTTTGTAGCCATTGCCAAGTAAAATAGACTGCAGCGGAATCTCTTGAGATGTGACCGGAAACTCCAAAGGTTTCTGTTTGTCTCATTAGGAAGTCAAAGACCGAGTTAAATTTATTGGAGTTGGTTAATGGATAAGAGTTACACAGAATATTTACTGTTTCAGCCTTATACTAAGAAAGGGATATGGTAGGTATATTTCTTATTTATAGCGATTATATTTATTAGAAATTTAAGAAACAACCTAACCCATAATCGACACATACCGACAGGGTATCAATTTAAAAACTTTTTAGGTGTTTTAACATTTTTTATTTGTAAAATCGGTTGACGGTAGATAATAAAATACGAACCAACTTTCGAATAACAAATACATATTACTCTAATTTTTAATTTAACAATTATTAAAAAAAAAAACAATTTGATGATTCTTTTCTTTATGATTTTGAATTAAGCATTAAGCCAGAAGCAAAAACAAACTTTTTTATAGATTTAAAAAATCCACCTAATATCTTTTGAAAAAAAATATGGTAAAATTGCCAGAGCTAGTAGGTAAGGTGTAGGTAATAGTAAGAACAGGAAGAAATAAAAATTAAAAAATAGACGCATTTTTCAGGTACCTGTGGCAGGAAATGAATTCAATAAAAGACAGTTTAATTATTAAAGGAATTTTTTAAAATCTTACGGCTATATTTACTAAGAAAATTTAAATGTTAAACATTTTTAAACTGTTTTAATGAACAATTATAAAAAGAGGTCAGCTAAGGTTTTTACGGTAAAGGCCAAAAAACGTGTTTTTCCCAATTAACCAATACAAATTTAAATGTGGTAAATTTCTAAAAAAATTAAATTTACTTATCATTTGGAAGACATAACTTTAAGACTATTATCTTTTTTTATCGAAACAGGTTTATTTAGTAATATACAGGGTATTGCAAAATTCAGTACAAATACTTTAAGGACTTATTTTGGGGTAAAAATAAGACTTTAAAATTCTGTATTTAATTTTTTTTTATTGTAAATAAACATTACTAAAACAAGCAGTCACAGCTTACAACCTTATGTTTTTTCTTTGATATTTAATTGTACGCAATATTGTTCTCCTTTTGTTTAATGGCGATTTTCTCGAAAACCGCTAATTATGTCAAAAAAATGCAAGAGACCATAAATTTTGATTTTTTTATGGCCGATTTGCTGATTTTGCTTATTTTAAAACATTTAAGCGTACACATATAAATTTGGTCATCAACATATAGTGTTTACCCCCTTAATCTCCCCCCTAAAATTTAGTGTTGGTCTTTTTAAAGACAAAAAATAAATACACCATCTAAAGTTTTAGTAAGATTTGATGCCCATACGTAGCCACAGTTTAAAATAATGGATTATTTTTACTCAACTTACGAATTTCTATTTGTACTGAATTTTGAGATATCCTGTATACCGTTAAAATTATACAGGTCAGCTTAAATACTTGTCGTTTTCGTTCCGCTTCTGTTAATATTCCCACTGGCAACTTAAACTTGTGGCGTATAATGTAACCATTTATAAACGATGCGCCGTCACAGCTTGCAGTTCAGTTAACGTTTTTGTTGTCGTTTGACTTGGCCAATTTTTATATTTTGGCGAAGGCCGTTTGCTGATGTTCGTGATCGACCAATAAAATTGCTTCTCTTATTAAACCAAAGAATACATACACGTCAACTAAAGGTAAAACCGCTTAGTGACCAGTAATAATATTGACTATACCAGTCAAAAACTTTAAATTAAAAGTTCGGAACGCCAATATTAAGTTTATTAACAATTAACAGCAGGGGCAACAGCACCGTCAACAGCTCGGTAACGGCAATGGCAACGGCAACGGCAACGAAAGGTCACATATATAATCGCTAGTAATAGTGTCAAATACAACTGGTCACCTTAAGGTTTTAATTTTATTTTTTTTTTCAAAACGCCCTTACAGCGGTATGTGTTATAAAAATTCGTGCATGTTCGTGTTACTAGCAATTACATACGTGTACTTAAACTAAAACTTATATTTTTTATAATGCCTCAGACTTACATGTATATGAAACTGCATATACCTACCTAGAGGCGGTCTTGCCGCTCGCCCGTGTGCACAGCGTGCAATAGAGAAAAAGCGCGATAACTTTTCTCTGTTGCTCCGCATGCTGACGGTCAGTGGAAAAGGATACATACTTTTTCCTACCTACAAAAACGTAGTCAGGTACAGGCAGGAGGGGGGGAAATTTTAATTATTATTTATTTGCCCGGGTATCTGTATAAATTTTTATTTTTAGGTAAATTTTAATGACATTATTGGTATTTTCTTGTCTTCCTAAACAAAATCTGTATACCGATTTTTTTTCTCGTTTATATGCTTGTTTGTGCCGACCGGCAGGACTGTCTCTAGTAGGCACATGCAACTGACCAACTATAAATAAATATCATATGTACAAGCTAAACCTTTGAGCATATACCTTCTAGAGGAAGCGTTGGCGCGATAAGCCTACAACCTTTCTCTCTGGCTCTGCGTGCTGATTACAGTGGATATATGCTTGAAGGTTGTAAAACTAACCAAGTTTATTAAATGTTGTATGTATAAGCTTACCCTTTAGGTATATAACCTACTAAAGAAACCCTTTACGCGATAACTTAGCAACCTTTCTCTCTCGCTCTGCGTACAATCGCGTCAAGGCTGCCTCTAATAGTTATATACTCCAAGAGCTAACTAACGGTCTGCCGCAGTGTCAGTGTGTGTGTGTATTCTTAGTATACTTGCTCTACGACTATCGCCGAAGTCTGTTAAAATTTATAATACTAGGCTATAAGGTAAACCACCACTTGGTAGGCGCTCAACCATTTGGATTCGTAAGAGCCTAGCATAAATTTGAAATAAATATCTCTCTATTGATGAGATTTATACCTTAAACCTTATTGGTAACTACATTTGTTGATGTTTTATTAAACAGAAAGATAAAATCGCAAATTACTTAAAAATAGGCCAGTTTAAATAAGTTGTGCAGTGTAACTTTTTTCCAAAATACTAAAAGTAAAAGAGTAACGCTTTCTCGCAGTTCTCAGAGGGACCGTAAAATAATTAAATTTTTTAAGTTATGGTAGCAATAAAATAATTTCTTTTCTATCAATATTATAAAAATATATGACATAAGATTTAACTGGTAAAAAGAACTTTGTTGATAAAAATGATTTTTTTACAATTTGAAGTTCATAAAAAAAATGATTGAAATTTGGTTATTTTAGGTTCGTTAGGATTATAAGCTCCATAATGTAATTATTTTTGTTTTTGTTTCTAAAAACAGAACAAATCTACAAGAGAATATATTTAAAAGCGAAAGAAAATTAATCACAATAACAATATTTTGTCGGGTTTAACAAGTTAAAAGCTACCATCCACAAAATAATTAAATTCAAAAGTTAGAAAATGTAAATGTTGGCCTTTTAGTAATTGAGATATATGAAGGACCCCAGAAACACAAAAAGGTTATTACATTACAAAAGCTGTTTTAAAATAAAGGAATTTTTCAATTTTTCGTTTTGTTGCTTTGTTGTTTTAAACCATTTTCCATTAAAATTGTTTACTTTCATTCTCTTCCTTGTTGTTATTGTTTTTGGTTTTGATCTAGTGCTATATATTTCTCGGATACAATTATCTTTTTAGGTCAATTTACATACTTTTAGGACAGTATGGATTGAATATTATTAAAGTATCTACTGCCATTACTTTAAAAATAATTAAGAGTTAGGAGCCATTAAATTATTAAGGCGCTACTAATAATACGGTTACAAGATGTCAAGCTGTTCCTTCTTATAATCTATATCCTAATTTTTTATAAATTTTTTAAATAATTTTAAATTATGTGGACTAAAGCATGATTTACCATGACTTTTAACCTATGATTCTCAGTTATCGTCGGTTCGCGCACCTTCCTTTGAACCAGCAGCAGTGAGGTTACGGTGTACCATTATATTTTATAGTAATCCTATTCACTAGCAAGTATAAATATATGTAAGTTTTTATATGCATTATTTGGTGTGTGCTTTAAAAACCCAAAAAAAAATCCGATTTGAATAAAATTTATTTTTGCTAGTTATAAGTATAGTAGGTTCGGATTAAAATCCTGCATCATGTTTTGTTACCCCTGGCTTCAAAAGCAGTACCACCCACCCATATGTCTAACAGTTAGAGCACAGCAGGCCTAGCCACTAGTCAGAAATACTTTCACCCGAGGTACACAGAAAAAACACTATAAAATATTAAATAATAAGGTTTTGTTGTTTGATTTTTTATTTATCCAATAAAAGTTAAAGTTTATTTAATTAATTATGTTTGGGACAATTGAGGAGAAATAATTGATGCTATTACAAGTATTATATTCAGACCATATCAAAATAGTATTAAGTTAAAATATCTTGTTATTATGTAAATGATTCTATATCTTTAAAAATAAGGGAAATCTGTACTTCCTTCAAAATCAAAGAAATTATTGTGTTTAAAGCTTATGTAATCCAGGAAAAATTAGCAATGTTTATTGCAATGGAAACTTAACTTGGGTTAAATTAAAAGTGTCGTACGGTGAATACCAATATTCCCTTCGCCTTAAACAATACTGTGATTGGAACAATATCGTGATCATTATTTCAATGCGGCGTATATTCAATATAACGATAGCTAAAATTAAAAACACGGTCCCACCTTCATTTCGGTATTCGGCAACTTCGGCGCTGGCTGAACTGAATGACAACAGGTTCAGGGTTCAACTCAATGGTTAAATGTCAATGCTTGTGTAGATCCTAATTATTCTGTCTTTAGTAAGTATACCTATTAATGAAATGAATAACTTGCTGGTTTCGTGGGAGTTGAACTCCTTGATACAAGTATTTGCAGATAGGTTAAATTATACGATATTTTTTCCTTAAGTTTCGAGTAACAAACTCGTTGTTAAATTTAACAATAAACTTAACAACAAGCTAAACTAACAATAAGGGAAAAACAAAAAATCCGGGCAACCTAGCCGATTTATTAAATATTTAATGCCAACTGGTTGTCAACGAATAGTTTGGTTTGGAATTTTGCGTTTAAAATCGATTAATCATCAAAAATGTACAAAAAATTATTAGTTTGTACAAAAATAGAAAAAAGTAGGTCTGGCACTCTAACAGAATAAACTTATATATTTTTTCAAACAAAAGCCGTAGAATAGTGACCAACTGCTTCCTTTTGGTTTGTTAACAGGGGTATTTAATATATTTTTGTGCTTATTACATTTTATTAAAAACTTATGAAGTATTACATCTGGAAAAGACAAAATATTTGCTTTTTTGCTAGAAAATTGCTGGTTTTGTTTAATACACATTAAAAAAATAATTTATATAGTATTTTTTTTACTTACCGCCTTATATATCCATCAATTTTTTCCAAAACAAAATAATTACATGTTTTGTTATATTATAAATTATTGCAGTATATGAGTGTTGATATTGGATATTAAAAATCTTTTTAGCAAATAGATATCCTTTTTTATATAATATAAAAAAACAACAATCAAAGATATTAT
>JAHBCN010022165.1:0-13541 GCA_019359885.1 Listronotus oregonensis | reverse complement strand
TTGACCCCTCGAACGGTCCCTGAAACAGAAAAAAGAAAAACTCCCAAAAATCCAAATACTTATATAAGTTTCGGTAGTAAGTCTGCCACTTATTCTGAAATATACATTATCTAAGTATTTTTTTTTAGGGGCTTTTATTTTTTTCTGTTTCAGGCTCTGCTAGTTTGAGGGGTATACTGCTAGTTTATAGGGGTCAATAGGACTTAGTCTCTAGCCCCGAGACCAGGATCGAACTGGTCCCATTGTGTAAAGTTTTTTTCGGCGTTTTTAATTAATGAATTCGCCAAAACAATACAGAACATATTTAAAATATTTTTGTTAAAGAGCTTTTAAGACAAATTTAACAATAAGAAAACTGTGGTCATATTTTAAAATAATCTTGGAAAGAATATAAGTTTTATAGACACAATGTGGAGAACAAGGATATTTTTACTCTGTCTAGTTACATTAGTACATTACTTAGAGATAATAAAAAATTGTACGTTTTTGGGCACTTGGCCAAAGTAATTAAAATTCTTTAATTGAAGTTTATGTCAGATAGTAGATCGGTAATGCAAATATTTGTTTGTATTCTTTTTATAGCCCAAACCACGTGTAACAGTCTATACAAATATAAAAAGCTGATCGTATTTTAGAATAATAATCCCACCAAAAATACCTATGTAAAATAAGGACCAAGTTCCTATCCACAGTTTGTTTCCAATCTGTTCAAACTGGAGTTTTGGAGTTTAAACTAATTTACCTGTATTTTTTTTACTAATTTGGACTATTTTTGGTCTAAATTTAAATTTCAGTACTTTTAGAGGCCAAGATTTTTGGATAGGAAGTTGGCTCTTATTTTACATAGGTATTTTTGGTGAAAACTCTTTTCTTTTTTCTGAATTCAATGAATTCAATAAAAATCTTATGCCTTTTTTCTTAGTACACCTTGCTCTGTAGATGGAATCTATACTTTGTACTGTCGTCTAAGTTTTGGGTGTCGGACTAAGTTTTTCTGTTTTCGCTGAACACGAATTTAAAGTCAAAATTGGGGGTCAAACAGCAAAAAAACGAGAAAAACCCAAAAAACCGATACGGTATATTTACCGGCAAAAACCTGCTACCACGGAATGTTTGGACTACTATATAAACTATAAGAAAAAAAATAAAAAACAAAAAACAGAGCTTTTTAAATTGTCCATATAAAAAGTTATACAGGGATGCGCAAAAGTCCGGAATAAAATTAATATCTTTTTAACCAGTAACTTAGAAAAAAAACGCCGAAACACGTCAATTGATTTTAAACTGTACGCATTTTTTGGCAAAAAATGAAATATTTTTTTAACCCCTTAGCTGCAACCCTCCCCAACTTTTTTTTTCAAATGCAAACCTATGTCGTGTATGGGCTCATTGAAAAGCTCGTAAAAATGGAATCTGACCATACCCTTTCTTTTTAAACTTTGTGGTTACCAGGAAATGAAAAAAACTCTTTAAAAACAAAAAAAGTTAGAAATACCTACTTAGTGCTATCTAAGGGTGAATTAACGTAACAGATGCTGAAAATGCCCTCCACCCTCTACTTGGCAGGCTCCTAGGCGATGGTAAAACTCGTTTACGGAATTCCGAATTGCCTCAGCCGGTATGTTATGTGATTCCACTCTAATTCTGTTTTTTAGATCTTTAATATTAGCCGGCCTATTTTGATAAACCTTGTCTTTCAGATATCAAAAAAAAAAAATCTAATGGCATTAAGTCTGGGGATCGTGGCGGCCATTTAATTGTACCACGTCGTCCAATCAAGCGTCCTGCAAATATTTCATCGAGATATTCTCTGACGTTAATACCAAAATGTGGGGGAGCGCCGTCCTGTTGGAACCAAAGTGTTTCAGTGGGGATATCTGGATCTGCTTCATTGGGAAACATAACAGCTAAAGCAGGCACTAATTCAAAGCGTAAAAAGTCTAGTAGCGTGCAGCTGTAAGGTTTCCCTCAAAAAAATATGGCCCTAATATTCTGTTGTTGATGATGCCTGCCCATACATATACTTTCTGAGGACGCTGCGTATGAGCTTCGCATATCCAGTGTGGGTTTTCCTGACTCCAGAATCGATAATTGTGCCTGTTAACTACTCCATTTAAATAAAAGGTAGCTTCGTCCGAAAAGAGTATGTTCAGTGGAAACCCATTATTCTCGTCACATCGCCGCAGGATTGTTTTGGGATAATGAAACCGTTGACAAATGTGGATCTTCCTGCAGAGATACGGCAATGTCCAATTTTTGTTCTTCGTCTAAAACATGTGGCCGGCCACTTCTGGGCAAGTCCTTCACTGTACCATGTTCTTCAAATTTGTGTAAGATCTTACTCACAGTAGCCTGGGAAATGTGATTTTCCGGAAATTTTGCATTAAATAAAGTACACACTTCACTTTGACTCCGCATTCTATCCCCACATCCCAACAATATCAAGACTTCGATACGCTGCCTCTCTGTTTGGCAAATTAAAAAAGAACACTTTGAAGGTACACAATTAATAAACTAAACAGATTTCAATTTTACCCAGAAATGCCACAATTTTAAAACTGTGTCAAAAATTTTTTTCTTATCAGGGCATTAAATTTGATACAAAAAATTTAATAACCTTTTTCTCTTTTTGAAGTACACTGCTTAACAATTGCTTGGGATTATAACTAATTTTATGTGTAATTTTTTTCTGAAAAAATAAATTCCAAAGAATGTTGATGCTAGATTACGTTATCAGTTTTACACATAATCAATAAAATTTGTTGTGCTGCCTGCCCCGGTTGGTCTGTTCTTAAAATTTGTAAACTTTTAGAAACTAGGTACTGATGATCTTAGCAATTGTTGAGCAGTGTACATCATCAATGCTGAATGCCACTTTATTTGTTTATTTGCAACGTTAATTCACCCGTAGATAGCACTAAGTAGGTATTTCTAACTTTTTTGTTTTTAAAAGAGTTTTTCTCATTTCCTGGTAACCACATAAGTTTAAAAAAAAAAGGTATGGTCAGATTCCATTTTTTTACGAGCTTTTCAATGAGCCCATACACGACATAGGTTTGCATTTGAAAAAAAAAAGTTGGGAAGGGTTGCAGCTAAGGGGTTGAAAAAATATTTCATTTTATTGCCAAAAAAAGCGTACAATTTAAAATCAATTGACGTGTTTCAGCGTTTTTTTCCTAAGTTACTGGTTAAAAAGATATTAATTTTATTCCGACTTTTGCGCATCCCTGTATAAACATTTTTAATAAAAATAAATAATGAAGGAGATATAAACGAAAATGTTATTGTGACACAAAATTTTAGGCTAAAATGGATTTTTTTTAATTAATGTGATTTTTGTTTTTTTATTATAACATTTATCTGAATCCCAAATCATTTTAAGAAAATTGTAACCTCGTGAACTAAGATTTACTCAGATTGCAAAATTTTAACAATGTTCAGTTTTTAGAATGTTTCCTTTAGTTTTGTCCTTTTTTGACCCATAATTTTAATGAGTCAATGAGTCAAGTAGTATTAATAAAATGGATGATTTTCACAACTTGACATAAATTTCTTAATATTCTCACAGGTAATTAGAGAATTCATCCATGAAAATTAAGGCCTAAGTACTAACGTACCGTGGGTGTAAGTGTAGTAAGAGGTAGTTTATTCACACGGAAGAAATATTTAAATATTTAAAAGACAAGAAAAAACTTCTGCGGACAGTAAGTGCCACAGTCTAGACACTTTAGGGACGAAGGAACGAATAAAATGGAGAGTTCGGGGTTTGTCATAAAAGTGGCACTACGTGTTCCTTTGTTAGGAGCTGCCAGAGAAGGAATTATACTGGCCAACTCCTCGGAGAAGAAACCGTAAAAATACCTGTAAAAGAGCGACAGATCTCCTACTGCCTGTCGATGGGCAAGAGAAGAAAGCTTGTCTGTAAGCGTTGGATCATTAATAAGACAAACAGCTCTTCTTCGAATCGAATCAAGAATGCTAAACGTTGTGGTTAGTTAGGGAAACGTCAGTCCTCAGACATGAGAACAATATTCTAAAAATTCCTTCTGACTCGAAAGAGGAAGTCAATAATTTTTTTAAACTGCTGAGGCCATACGGATGTAATGTGTTTATGCTAGTATAAGGTTATTTTCAAAGGTAACGCCAACAAGGTCAAATGACTTCTTGTTCTGCAGAACTAAAGGATGAGCAATGGCAGATATTTTTCGCCCAAGCGAATATAATAGGCTATTTGCCACAATTGAAAATAAGCTTTAAATTGTGGTTATCCTATCAGATATTATAGTCCACAGTACAGGCCCCCCCCTGGCAAGTTGATTACTACACACTTTATAATTCGGGAGGAACTTCGTTTCGACGAGTCTACCACACTTTTCCTCTTCGACTTTTCTTGATTCCTCCGTTTTTCCGCTCGAAAAAGCCCTATATTATGGCGATTTCCCAAGGTTCTAAAAAGTCACAACCACAACTTTTTTTTTAGCTAAAGTTACTGCAAATTTTGTTGAAAATGTGAATTTAAACTTGTCCGACAAAAATTTGTTCGACTTTTTCATGTCTACCGCTCGAAACATGCCCAAATGACAAGATATTGAAAACCGATCACCACATAGGTAATTTTTGGTAAAATAAATTGTAAATAATTTATAAAATACCATTTTATGTTTGTCCGACAAATTTCAAGCCGCATTTTTTCAGTCCGACAGCTGGAAATTGGAATTTTGACGGGGTATAAAAAATCGTTGACCACAAACCTAATTTTCACTTTTTTTCTTTTAAATTTATTGTGGAAAATAGTGATACCCCTGTCCGACAATTTAGTGTCCGCCTTTACCTTCAAAAATAATAAAAACTACATAAGCATAATTTTTGCAGTGTTCCGTAACACCTCGTATTAAAACACCTTTTCATTGGAAATCAGGTTCACAAAAGTTTCTATGGTAACAACAATGCAACGTACACTGTCACTGTCTCGGGTTAAGTACAGGGTAGGTCAAAATGTAAATATAAAAATTGTCCAGGAGTAAAGTACCCTTATTTAAAAAAATCAGCAAAAGGTTATAAAGAAAAGTTCAGAATTAAAAGTTATGCCTCAATACCAAAACATTGCCTCTTAATTTTTTTTTTTTTTTTTTTTGAAAAACCTTTAAAATTTTTCTATTTTTTTTTTTTTATTTACCTTAAACACTCTCATAATTTATTTTAAATCAAATTAATTTCGCATAATTTTGTTCAAATTCAAGCATATTTGTAACATTAACAAAGATTTTTAATTTTTTAAGGAATCACAAACTTCATGTGTGTTGCAACGTTATCAAACACAAATTTAAAATTTTACAAAAATTCATTTTTAAAAGGTAAAACATTAGTAATGATAAAATGCATATTAAAAAACGCTCTTTTAAACTGCAAAAATTTTATTTTATATATTTATTAAAAAACTGCACAAATTAAAAGACATCATTAAAAAACCTACTAAAATTATCGCGGATAGTCATGAAAAAAAAAACAAATAAGGGTTAAAAGTAAACATGACGGTTTGGTGACAATAATTTTTCTTTCTTGAATAATTATTCTTCGCTTATTAAGTTTATTTGATTTCAAATGCATCCCCAAGACAGTTATTGTTAGCTTAGAAGGCCGAATTAGTTTTTAATATGTAGAGATAACTATAAATCAGTACAAAGCAGCGGATATTATATATATGTACAAAAGTTTTACGATTTTTTTATCTTTTTTTGTCGGACCAACGATTTGCGGATATATTTTTGTCGGACAATATATTTTTTCTTTAAAAAATACTTTTCTTTCGTGTGTTATTTTTGTCCGACATGTGGTAAACGATTTTTTATACCCAGTCAAAATTCCAATTTCTGCTGTCGGACTGAAAAAATGCGGCTTGAAATTTGTCGGACAACATAGGATATTATTTTATAAATCATTTGCAATTAATTTTCAAAAATTACCTACGTGGTGATCGGTTTTAATACCCTGTCATTTGGGCATGTTTCGAGCGGTAGACATGAAAAAATCGAACAAATTTTTTCGGATAAGTTTAAATTCACATTTTTAACAAAAATTCCAGTAACTTATGCTAAAAAAGCTGTGGTCGTGACTTTTTTAGAACCTTGGAAATCGCCATAATATAGGGCTTTTCGAGCGGAAAAGCGGAGGAATCGAAAAGTCGCAGAGAAAAGTTGGTAGACTCGTCGAAACGAAGTTACTCACGAATTATAAAGTATGTGTAATCAACTTGCCAGGGGGGCCTGTACTGTGGACTATTAGTATAAAGAAGCATATTTCTCTATAATATAAAGTAAATATGCATATTTATTGCAAAATATACGTATTAAAATTCAAATATTTTTAAAATTAATTCAGCGACTGGAACGCTCTGTGATTGGTTACAACTTTGGTGACGTCACTTGCAAATAAATAAATGTCACAAGCTTTGTGTTGTGTGTTTTCAGGTGTTATTTTCGATCTTTAACTATCTAAATAACTGTTTCTTGACCATTTTATATAAAAAACATATTTTAAGTAACATAATTATCCGTTTCGTACCTCAAAATGGACATAAATTTTGCGTTTTTTTAAAAATAACGCTGACTGCTGCAGAACTCAAAAATGTAAAAACAGCTGTGTAAGTACCTCTAAAAAATTATTTATTTACGTGTTCCTCATTTAGTATTTCTTAAAAAAATTATTGTAGGTTATGTTTATGAATGAGAAATATAAATACCATCTCTTTTGGGAGAAAAAAATAAATTTTTCGCGAAGCCCATTTTGTATTTTGTAATTTATTATATCAGTTTCCATCTGCAATTTAATAATAATACCGTTAAGTATAAAAGAAAGTACTAACTTGCTAGGTATTTAACTTCTAGAACAAACAAAATCATTCTAATCCCAAAAATTAGGTTATACTTAAAGTGTTTTAATTTAAAGGCGATATTTTGTTGTATATAAATCGGTTGGTATTTAAAGCAGGATATTTGTATACTTTTCATTAAAGTGATCTTCACAATAAAAACATTTAATGCTATACGAAGCTGTTTGGATCTCTTCAGCTAATGTAACCACTTTTGTTGGGACAGATATAACAGTTTTGTTGTTTCAAGAATTTTGTTTTCCTTTTGAAAATTGAAAAGTGTAACAAAAATTCACAAGGTTGTATGGATATACCCCTTCGTTTTTGTTGCACTTTTTTTTATTTGCATATGACGTACGCGAAACATATTCGACCATTTCAAAACACTTTTTAGGCAATTTTATAATTTAACTTAAATTATTTTATTGAGAATACAGAGATTTCCCAGATTTATAAAATGTGTATGTGTTTGTTAGGTACCAAAGAATAATTTTTCTAAATCAGTCAAATTGCGTTTAGAGGCACTAACCTGTAAAAGAGATCAGACTTAGAGACTAGCTTGATAAATTAAATATTATAGAGTGGAGGGTACTATCGTCAGCAAAACTATGAATAGGATTGATTGTGGAAGAGAGAAGATCGTTGATAATAATAATAATAATAATAATAATAATAATAGCTTTATTGCCCAACAAGTACCCATTTACAGAGCAATATAAATAAATAATAAAAATTAGAACTTATTAAACACAAACAAACAAAAATAAAAATAAAAATGATTTGTTAAAATACATATAAACAACAATCAAAATACCTCCCACTGACTACATTTGGCCCTTTGTTTTAATTTCATTAAGGGTACAATTAAAAATATCACAATCATTTGAAACTGGAACACATAAAATTAATTGGCGATTTTAACATAAGATTAGTTCGAGCTCTATCACACATAAATGTAACATAATTTCTAGCATTTAACCTAGGAACAAAGAAAATAATCTGATCCAGCAGCTCAGGACAATCAACTCCACCGCGCAGCAATTTAAACAAAAATATTATGGAGGCACACACCCTCCGCAGTTCTAAGCTTTCAAAACTATATTTTTGTAACAAAACAGGGTAATCTGAACCACGCTCTGGATAAACACCCTCTACCTTAAAATTTAAATATTTTAGATACCTTTTCTGGATTCTATCTATATTCTTTATATGGCAGTTATAGTAAGGATTCCAAATTAATGAAGCATATTCAAGTTTTGAACGTACGTAAGTACAATACAGGAGCTTTAGAACTCGTTGATCATTAAAATTCCTGCTATTACGCACAATGAAGCCAAGCGTCCGACCCGCCGCAAGAATCATCTGATTGATGTGATCCACAAAACTTAATTTAGTATCAAATATAACTCCCAGATCCTTTAGTGAACCAGTTCTCTCTAATACCACCCCCGATATTGAATAGGGATATTGAAAAAAATGCTGTTTACGAGTGTAAGTCATTACTTTACACTTAGCTGTATTAAGACTGAGTCTATTTTCCTCGCACCACCTCTGAATAATATTTAATTGTTGTTGTAATAGTACACAATCATCATCTGTTCTAATGGGTAAAAATACTTTAAGGTCATCTGCAAAAAGTAACTTTTCACACTTGATAGCTTGACACAAATCGTTAATAAAAAGCAAAAACAATAAAGGCCCTAGGTTAGAACCCTGAGGGACACCCGATGTTGCAATATATTCATTTGATTTGTACCCATTATAAAACACAAATTGCTTTCTATTGGTTAAATAAGAATCGAAAAATTTCAGAGTTGGCTTATCGAATCCAAACGTTCTCAGCTTATCAAGCAAAACCACATGCGAAATTCTGTCAAAGGCCTTGGCAAAATCCGTATAGACTACATCCACCTGTCCTTGATTGTCCAAGATTTTGAACAGTAATTGCGTTAAACACGCCATATTAGAAACAGTTGATCTACCATCTACAAAACCATGTTGTTCTAAAGCAATATATGTGCGAACTGACAGGTTAATTCGCCCATAAAGAATCGACTCAAGGACCTTTGCAAAATTGCTAAGTATGGAAACAGGTCGATAATTATTAATTTAATTGCGTTCACCATTTTTAAAAATGGGACATACTTTGTTGCTTCCATAACTTAGGCATTGTTGATGTTTTAATGCACAAGTTGTAAATTATTAATAAGGTTTTACAAAGGCACCTATACAATCCCTAACAATAAACGATGGAACCCGATCTGGACCCGACGTCATCTTATCTTTAAGTTTTTTTGCGGAACTAATAATATCCGATTCAGTTATTGGCTGTAGTATTTTAATATGTTCATTAATAAAATTTCCCATATTCTGATGGACATCGTCAGGTCCATCTTGGGTATACACACTACTAAAAAAATCCCCAAAACCATCAACAATATCCTGGGGTTCCCCGAGCCGCTTATCCCCGAAATACATCTCACCCGGTATCCTCGAAGTTTTACCTTTGGCATTAACATAAGACCAAAATTTCTTTGAATCATTTACTATTGAAAACTGAATATTTTCAATATATAAATTATAAGCAATCTTAGTTTGTTCCTTTATTAATGATCTTAAGCGTCTAAATTCTGCCAGATAAAAAATATTTTTTGTTATTTTATATTTCATTCGCATCTTAGCCTTCTGCTTAATATTTTTAATAATATCTGATGAATACCAGGGTGGAAACTTTCTTCTAAAACTTCTATACTCCGGAACATGCATGTCAAATATAGTATACAGTTTATCATAAAAACTTTGGAGAGCCAATTCCGCGTCATGAAATTCTTCCAAAAATCTCCAATCTGTCTGCAAAATAGCATTATATAGGGAACGAAAGTCAGCCTTTCGAAAGTTATGCTTTTACTCTAATATTTGGCAGAAGTTCGCGCTGCTTGACTCCCAGACTATCTAAAGTAAACACTAAAGCCGGATGATAGGCATCCTCGGGAACCAGCGGCTCAGAGTCTCTCTCCACCATACAGTCTACCCTACAAAACATCAGATCAACAATCTATTTATGTTATTTAATACTTTGTTGCACTGTCCTAAATCTAAAAAATTCATAAAAGTTGACAAAGAAAACGTTTTGGTGTCAATGTGAAGAAAAAACAGAGTTGATGCCAGTACTGAGCCCTGGGGCACACCACCATTAGTTTGATAGAAGCTGGAAGAATGACCATCTACAATAGCTGATATACGTAGATTAGAAATAAAACTGAAGAGCCAAAAACAAAGCTTAGGTGGAAGACTGGAAGGATGTTTGTTTAGAAGCGCATTGTGCCAGATCTGTTTAAAAGCTTTAGAAAATTGTGTGTTTTTTCAAATACTGTAAGATTTAAAAATAAATGAATATTTTTATTAGCTTACACATGTGGAACGAAAACGAAGTTATAATAGGGGAAAAACACGCTGAAAAATTTCGTGTAATATACACACATTCGTGCGTCAGATTAGTTTATACTCTCCTATTTTCTTAAATAATTCAAGAACAAATAACTCCACATTAAACGACCCTGTATAATAATTAGCCATTAAGATTTGCTCAGCTTGCCAAAATTCGCAACGACGCTTTTGTTGTCGCGATCGGCGTCGGCTGAACAATTCTCAAGGCATACGTCCCGACTCCGTTACGTCACTAGCTCGATCGTTGGCTTTTAGCCAGGTACAAATCGTTGTTGCCGATTCCTATTAAAACAATTAATGTAACCATTATTTTAAAAACTAAAAACAGTCTTATATTTAAATTTAGATTTCTTATAAATACAAGATTACTATTAATTTCAAAATACTTAGTATGTTGTTGGTGGGATTCCTCGCCTTGAAATTTTCTAGTAAATTAGACCACTCTGGTCCTGGTCCCGAGGTATAGCGAACTAAACCTACCCTATTGACCCCTATGAACTGACAGATCGCCTGAAATATTAAAAAAAAAAATCAGAACACTAATCTTCGTTTCAATGGCAAGTCTACCACCGGTATCATGACTAACTAACTAACTTTCCTAAATTTTATTATAAAATTTGGAAAATTCTAAGAACTTTTTAATGTATACAACGTTTTGTCATAAATAACAATTAGTTATTATTTACTGGTATTTTTATAATTTTTAAAAAGACAAAAAGGTGATGTGCTTTGTTAATTGATTTTAAGTTTTTCCCAATTTACTTCAGCATCAAGCATAGGTAACCATGTATTATTTAGTTTACCAGATATTGATGCTACATATTTATCCTTATTTAATAATATAAATGCACTTTTCTTTATTTTACGTTTTTTTGAACAAGTTTCCTTTGCTAAAATACTAGAAGAATTCCAGTTTATTATATGGTTGTTATCAAATGCGTGTTGATAAATTTTTGATTTGTGGAATTCTGTGTCTTTAATGTATGTTCCATGTTCTTTATGCGTTTGGCTAATGGTCTGAAGTTTTACCTATAGCAAATTTATTACATACACGACGGATTTTATAAATAAAATTTAAATGTCATTTATGACAAAACGTTATAATGTCATAAGTATTAAAAAGTTCTTAGAATTTCCTAAATTTTATAACATAATCTTCAACAAATTAATTTCAATTTCTTTTTAATTTTTCTGTTAAGTTAAATTTTTACACATTGTACACACAATTATTCACAAATCAAAGATTGGTATCGCATTATATAAGAAGTTAATATAGCTGGTTTAAAATTTCTTTCTTTTCCAATTGTAAGGCAATAATTATCCGTAAGAAATTCATAAATCGTGACCCTAAAGTACTTTTAACTATTTTAAATTACACTTAAACTTCGATCAACAATTAATTTAAAAGACAACTTTTTTAATGACATTTAAAAGATATTAAAGCCTTAGAGTCACGTTCGCAAGCGACAAGAATCTTCTCGGTTTGCATTACCAAATATGCATACTATCTTCTCACAATGGTTACCTTTAAAACCTCTTTAAAATGTCCCACAATGCTGTCAGATCACAACAAAATTTGACAGAAATAGAATATAAAAAGGATAAAAAGAATTTTGTGCGTTGTTTCACAAGAGACTTGAATCTACCTCCTATGATCCTGAATTAAAACCAGGAGCTTATTATGACCCTAGTATTTCGGCCCCGGAGCTGGAGTTCAGAAATCGGCCAAGAACGTTTTCGCACTAGGTTTTCGGGAAAAGCAGAAGAAATTTTGTTTATGTATTACCTTCAATCTAATGAAACAATAGACTTATATTACCATCGCGAACATCAGTGAAAAAAGGTACGAATTTTTGCAACATCTACCCTATTCACCAAATTTACCTCCCTCTGACTCTTCTCACATTTTCAAAAATTCATTAAACAAAGAGGTTATATCAGCCGTGAAAGCATATTTTGACAGTCACTTCAGGGATGGATTCCATGAATTAGATCACTGGAAGAAATATATCAAAGTTGAGGAAGACTATAATTAATAATAAAATGTATTTCAAACCATAAAATGGTGTTTTTTCTTATCAAACGACAAAATTTATTAAACAACCTGGTGTATAGGGTTATTAAACATTTTTAATGGGCAAAACCGTTAAAACGCAAGACACAAAGAAGCTACAGGACAGAGACAGAAAGCTTCATATCTTTGAATATCTTATATAGTCCGGGCAATAAGTAGCTTTCGCTTACAGTCTAAAGATTGAAGTGCGTCTTTTCGAATGGGTGTTAGACATTACGTACTTCAAATTAACTGAGGTTAATAAAGTCATACTGGTTTATTGAATTTGAAAAGTGAAATTTTTTAATTAAATATAATAGCACCATATAAACATCTGAGCAATGTTAACAAAGCATATTTATTAACTATTACTTTGCTAGTAACAGTAAAATTATACGAGACTGATATAAACATTAAATATAATCTATTATTAAAATTTACAGCGCGACCAAAAAGTTGGAAATGTGCTCCTGCTACTGACGGAAGTCCATGCAAATTTTGCCGGTCTTTTGTATCTGTCATTGATCAACCAATTTCCAGCAATAAACACGCTATTAAAGTCTACCGGAAACCCCTTATAAGTAATAATCTAAAATGGAATATTCCGGTTTGTCATTCGTTAATTCGAAAAGAAAAAAGGGCATAAAAAAATGTATAGTTGAAACAACTAGCGCGGATCATCTTTTCTAAAACCCTAATACATATTTTTTATTTAAATAATACCATTATGTTTTTATTCAATATTTTTAAAGCAACGCTACCATTATTTAGGCAAATTAGGTTTTTCACCGTTGTTCGCCTTTGGAAAGATTAAATTTAGCTGCCTTGGTATTTACATTCGACCCTCAAACAACGCTTAAGTTTCTCAAGAAGTTATGCAGTCAGTGCGCTGTTGCCAGTCTCAAACCAGTGTTGGCAAATCTCTATCTTGGGAAAACAATTGTACTGACTGGTTTATACTGCAATCAGAGAGTTTTATTATAAATAAAGTCGTCTGTACTATTATACGTCTTGGTCTACATACTTCTAACAGATCTATTTACAACCAAACAGTTTTAATCGTTAAGTATAAAAGTAAAGCAGAAACAGTGCTATCTATACATACATTCACCAGACATAATTTAAGAAAAACACTTTTTTATTAAACTTATGATATGTTCGTGATTCCATATA
>JAHBCN010022164.1:0-13602 GCA_019359885.1 Listronotus oregonensis | reverse complement strand
TTTAGAAATTTATTTCCTTTTTTTTATTATTTTTAAAAAAAATCCTTAAAAAAAATTTCCCAAAATTTTTTTTTATTTTTTTGATTTGCCTTTTTCCCAATCCTTTTCTAATGCGTTTTAAAAGTGCTTTTTTTATTAATTTTATTTTTTTTTAATTTTGGCTTTTTGGAGCAGAGTGGTTTTTCCCCAAAAAATTTTTAAAAATTTTTTTTTTTTAAAAAAGGGGAATCCGCCATAAAGTTTAAATTATTTATATTCTTACCCTCTTACTTTGTATAAAATTTGATAAAAATTTAAAACCGATATAAAAAGGGGGGAACAAAAGTTCCCTTTTAAAAGGGTTTTTTTTACTATCTTCTGATGCCGTTAATGGTAAAATTTAAGTTTGCTTTTATGCGATTTTTTGGCTTTTTAAATTAACGAATTATATTATGTACTCGGGCAGTCTTTCCCCCCAATCTCAAAAAAAATTTCTTGAAAAGACAGTATATTTTTCCTTTTAAAACGGCAAAAAAAATTTTTATTCTCGAATGTCATTTCGAATTTTCTATTCGATTTTTTTGGGGGGATAGGCCCCTTTCAAAAAATGAGATTTGTTCGTGATTGTTTTAAACAACCCCCAATTTTTAAAAAAAGACCTTTTGGGTTTTAAAAAAAAAAATATATTGGTTTTTTTTTAAAAAATTTTATTTTGTTAATATAGTATTATACGAAATTTTAAAAGGTTTTTATAGGGGAAATAAAAAAAATAAAATTTTGTTTGAAATTTTTTAATTTTTTTGAGTTATACAAAAATTTCCCCTTTAAAATAAAAAGATTTCTATATTTTAATAAGGGGTTTTTAAAATGTAATAGGTACTACATTTTAGTATTTTTCATTACTTCTTCCGGGTTTTTTTTTGGGTTTTTTCTAAAGCAATAATAATCCATTTTTTCATTTTTTTTTAAATATCAAAAAAAAAAAAAGTTTTTTTTGGGATTTTTTTATCGACTTTGACCAACCCTACTAATTATTTTTTTTGGCCCCATAAATTTTGTAGTTTTTTTTTAAAAACAATTTTTTTTTTTTTAAAAATAACACTCAATTTTGAAATACACAAATTTCACGAAATCAGCGGTAAAAGTTGGGAAAAATTTTATTATTTAACCCCATTTTTTTTTTTTAAAATTTTTTCCGTCCAATAATCCAAATTTAATTGTTGAAAATTTTGCCATTCGAAAAAATTTTAAATTCAAGGTTAAAACTCGCATAAAAATCAAGAATGTGAAAGAAAACGAGTAATCAAGACTTAACTGCGATATTTCCAAAAAAACATTTTTCAGTTAAGACGGGGGGAAGGGGAAATCTTAATAATTACCTTTGTTAAAACTTTTTTTTTTTAAAAAATATTAATAAGAAAATTGGGTACAATTGCGATCAACGAACACAAGGACAAGAATTAACGCAACGCCAGTTTGTAGGCGGGGGGTTTGGTAAGTGATATTTTTTTTTTTGTTTTGGAAAAAAAGTAAAAAATTTAAAACCCAAAAAACAAAATCGGAAAAAACATCTTGAAAATGTAAAAAAGTATTCAAAAAAATTAGTTTTTTTGTTAATATAGGCAACATCCATTTAAATATAACATTTATTATGTAAATTTGGGAAACCCTTATAAAAGGAAAAATTTATGAGGAAATGTCGGGGCCAAAAAAAAAAAAGCCAAAAAAAAAGGGGAAAATTTTTTTTAATTTTTTTTTATTTTTTAAAAAAAATATATGATAATGTAAATATTAAAGTAAAAATTGGTACCGGGGGGTTTTTTTATGATGGATTGAATCTATTTTTATTACGGCTTTTACTTGAGGGGGCGCCCCTTTTTCACATCTTTTACCATTTTGAACAAAAACAACTTTTAAGGCCCTGTATTACATTTTTGGGGAAAATTTAAAAAATTGTTTTGTCATTATTTACGTCAAAAAAAAATACTTGTTAAAAAAATTTTTATGAGCAAGCGTTTTCGGGGGATTTTGGGGTTTTAAAAAAATTTCAACGATCTGATTTTTTTTTTAAAAAAATTTAAAAAAAAAAAAAAAATGTATAATTAAACAATATTTTTTTAGGTTTTTTAAAAAATTGTTCTTAAAAAATTTGTTTGGTAAAAAAAAGCTTTTTTTATAATTTTTAAAAAAATTTCCCCATTTAATTTTTTAAACTCATGTCTTCTTTTGAACAACCCGAAAAGGGGAAAGAAGGCCTTTGGGGCCCATATTTGTATAGACTTTTATGTTTATTTTTGGTCCCTGAGTACAGTATTGACATTTCATTATGAATCACCCTGTATACTAAAGGATGGCTCAGTTTCATTTAACCTACGCTACGTTGGCAAATTAAGCGGGGAGCGCGGAGCGGCTGTGGCGTCACCACAGGTGCTGAATTGTTTTGTTTACGTTTATTTGGCCATTTGATTTTGTGTGTTTTAAAGGGTTTTATGTTGTGATTTTGTTTAACAATTTGCGTTTGTTAAAGTACTTTTAGTGTAGTTTGGACTAGAGAAGACAAATAAACATTGCAAAATGAGCCGTCCTCTGTAGCATATAGTATAATCGTTGGCCGGTGCGGTCTGTTTACAAGAACTCTCCCGCCCTTCTCTTTGATTGTAGTAAAGCCACACAATGTTTGTTTACTTTAATTCTATCCAATAATTCGTTGATTGCGACGTAATAAGGTAAGTTTTATACAGTATGTCTCAGTAAGTTGGAACCATATGGAAAACTTTTTTGTTATTAATTTTACGAAAAAAAGTAATTCTTTATAAAAAGTTCTGCATGGTCTAAAACCGGAAATGCAACTATTAGATATTAATTTTTTTCAGGCGTATACGAGTTTTGTCAAAAAGTATGAATTTTGTCCAAGAGTAAAGTACCTTTATTTTTGACAATATCGAAAATTGTTATTATTAATGATCAGATCAGATGATCAGAACTTAACACTCTGCTTAAATATGCAACTATGCCCATTTACGATAAAAAAATATTTTTTGTATTTTTTTTAATTTCTACTTTATTCCTTATAAATGAATATAATATAATTAATAACACAATTTTATGTACTTTATAAATTCCAACGCGTTTTGACGGTTGCTGTAAAACATTTCCCGCTCTTTACTCATTTCTATGTCAGAGCATCCTAGAGTTAAATTTGCATTTATATTATAGACATACGTTTCAAAAAGGAAAAATATTTTTTTATCGTAAATAGGTGTAATTGCATATTTCAAAATGGTTTTTAGTTCTGATCAACTTTTTTTAATAACAGTTTTCGAAATTTTCGAAATTGTCAAAAATGAAGGTACTTTAATTTTGGGCAAAATTCATACTTTTTCACAAAACTTGTATACGCCTGAAAAAAATATTATCTAATAGTTGTATTTTGGGTTTTAGACCATGCAGAACTTTTTATGAGAAATAACTTTTTTTTCGTAAAATTAATAATAAAAAAGTTTTCCATATGGTTCAACTTACTGAGACATACTGTATAAATCGGTCATAATGTATACAATTATTTTAGTAAAATAAAACATTATTTTACGAGGTAATATAAAATCTATTAGTCCAAGAGACAGAGCCGACAATGCCAATAGATACAGTCCCGGGCAGGCAGGCTTCCTAGTCGATACAAGGAGCTATAAGGGGTGAAAGTCGCTTTTTATTTAGGTCATTGATGGTATGCTTGCAAATATTTTAGTTGATGACATAACTAAACAAAATCTCAAAAGACAATTGCTAGGGAGAAATAAACGAGATGGCGGACAATGGTAACCCTGGTGATAATTTTGAAAAAAGAAAACGTCATCAGTGAAATGTCCGCCTTTGTAACTAGTTACAATAATTGAACCCCTAAGAAGTCTAAATTCAAGGGGTGGACAGCTAGGTAGATACATAAGCCCGTAAATTGAGGTTGAAATGTATCACTTACTTGAAGCGCTTATTTTCTTACGTAAGCTCTCATATCTCGATAACTATTAAATCAAACAAACTTTTGGTACATAATCCCGTAAAAAGGAGTTCAAATGTATCACTTACCTAAAGCGCTTATTTTCATATGTAAGCTCTTGTATCTCGATAACTATTTGATCAAACAAAATTTTTGATTATTAAAGAAAATTAAATTTAAAAATGCGCTTGGTATGCGAACCACTGCATCAATTTTTCTTTACATATATCATGTTTTTTTCTTCTTTAATGATGATCTTTATTTATTTCATTTATTTTATTAAAAAATGTTTATTAAATTGCTTAATATTTCATTATTTTTATGGATTTGGATTAAAATTTATAAATATATTGGCAAAAGCAATATTTTGTTTTTTTTTATTTATCCAATTCTTACAAACGCTAATTATTTTTATTAAAAAAATAATTTAAAGTAGTAGTAATTTTTCCGATCCTAATAATCTGAAATATTTTAAAAATACAGTATGTCTACTTAAGTTGGAATTATATAAAAAGCTTTTTTAATTTTAGAAAAAAAAGTTATTCTTCATCAAGCAATCAACACTTTTAAGATCAAATTCAAGTTAAATTTATGCCAGTTTTTGAACTTCACATTGTATTGTTACGAAAAAAAAAATGTTTCATTTAAATAGTGTTTCTCTTTACCTGTAAAACAACACATTTTAGTTAAAAATTACATGTTAGGTATGTTTCCTTATTTAAAGATTTTAATAGGCAGATGTTTTAATTTTTTTTATCTTTATTAACGCTATGCTGATTAAAAATCTTAGGTTAAAAATTGGAAATTCAAGATGGGAGATTCAAAATGGTGGATACTGGCTTTTATAAAGCTATTTGTCCCATATTCAGGACAGGTTTTTAAGGGTGCTAGGCCAAAATCTGGAAATTAATAATCTTAGGTTAAAATTTGGAAATTTGAAATGGCGTATTCAAAATGGCGGATTTTGGCATTTATTAACGATTCGTCCCAAAATAGAAATATCAAGAAACGATTCGTTTTAAAATCGGATCCTTTCAAAATGGATCAATTTTATTCATTTTTAAAATAGGGTGGCATTGCCCGGTTTTTTTACAGAAAAAATTGTAAAAAGGAAAACTTTAAAGAAGAATTAAATTATTTTAAATATATAAAAAGATTTTAAAAATATTTTTTCTTATACATTTTTTGTATTTTTGTAATGCCAAAAAAGGTGAGTTATTGTTATATTTCCTAATTTAAAGTTTTTAAAATTTAGAGAAAAAAAAGGACCATGATTTAAACATTTTTACACCCGAAATATAACAGTTTTAATTAAATTTTTTGTTGGTTTGTTTCACTGTTTTACCTTTTTATAAGAGTGTTAAAAAAATGTTAAAAATTAAACAGCCCAAAAAACACCCTGATTTGACCTATTTTGAGGAAACAAATTCCTTTAAAACCATATTAGGGTTTTTATACCATCTCTTCTGCTTTTTATGCAAAAGGCGTTTTTGTATTGGGAATTAAAAAACCTTTTAATTAAGGATCATGTTAATTTAAAAGCAAATTAATTTTTGTAAAAATGGGGTTTATTAGCATTTTTTTAAAAAAAAAGGAATCGAAATATGAGAAGGCACACCCAATTGTTGAGATGAAATATTAAATTGCCTTGTTTCTTACAAATGTATCAGATTTTATGGTAAAATAAAAGTACTCTGTTCCAATTTTATTCCTCCCCCACGTTAACAACCATCCGTTTGGTGGTTTCAAAATATTCGGATTTTCGTCACTGTAGTAGTAAAAGTTATGTCTGTTAATTAATTCGTTGTTATGAAAAATAAAGTCTGATACTTTGCAAAAAAAGGGCAATTTAACATATTTCCCAACAATTAGTGCCTTCTACGATATTTTGATCCTAATTTTTAAAAATGCTTTAATATTTTAGAAATGGCAATAAATTGGGTTATTACTTTTGCCTGCATTTTGCTTGAAAACATCTTTTTTTCCCAAAAATTTTTAAACTTGTGTTTTTAGGAATCTACGGATCCTTAATTAAAAGGTTTTAATTAAATACAGGGTGTTCCATTTTTAAGATAAAGATAAGTCAAATAATAAAACGCCTTTTGCAAAAAAGCAGAAGAGATAGGTATAGGAAACCCTAATATGGTTTTAAAGGGAATTTGTTTCTGTCAAAATATCACTAAAACAGGTTGTTCCATTTAACTTAAGGAAGATATTTAATAAACTGTGTGTCCAAACTTTGGTTTTTTTCAACACTTGTATAATTTATAAAACTTTTTAAGTTAACTTTAAACCTTAAGCAATAAATTTAATTAGAGCAGCTCGTTATATGTTACAGGGTGTAAACAATTTTTAAATTATGGTCTGTATTTTTAAATTTCTAAATTTCTCGAAACGGTAGTTTTAGGTATAGGAAATATAACAATAATTACCTCTATTTAAATATAGTATCTAAATATAAAAAAATAGGGGGTTCTATAAGAAAAAATATAACTTTGATATGTACTTTCTTTTTACCCTGTATATTTCAAAATAATTTTTGAAATATCTCTGATGGACCCACATAGACTGTGAAAAGTTTTTCCCCACTCTTTTCATTTTTCAGAAAAACGAGGCGAATGGGGTGGGCCCCTGTAAAAATCCGATCGGTTCTATTTTTTAAAAAGTAATCTTTTTGACCCGAATCCAAAAAGGATTTCTGGATTCGATTTCAAAAGAATTCTATTTTTACCCAGCTCTGATATCACCGATGATGACCAAATTTCGGCTCCATCTCTCCTACTATATTCAATTTCGTTTAAGAATGACGTAAAAAAATAATGAAGGAAAACCTCCATGAAGTTTTTGTAAAATTAACTTTTAAAATTTTAAATAAAATGGAAATTTTTTCTATATTAATTTAAAAAATTTAAAAATTTAAGCCATTTTAAACAAAGACAAACAAAAATATTGTTCTAGAACCCCGTATAAAAACATGGATTCTGATTTTACACCTTTTTATTGGATATCAGGTTTACAAACGTTTCTATGGTAACACTTTAACGTAACGTAATTTTGACAACTCTTTAATAACCTTTAACTTTCTGTCAACTTTTTATAAAGACAAAACTAAACTGGCCCGTGGGGACTTCCTTCGCGCTTTATATAGTAATGTGAAAAAGAATGGAAAAGTCTTGAAAAATCTAGAATTTTCTGGAAGAATTCTTTTACTACAGGATGCAAGAAAAGTGTTAAATAAATGTCTCTAGCGCCCTCAGGATAATCCGCAATGACTGTCGAAAAAGGGATAAACTAAGGTAACCTATTTTTAATAAATTATTAACCTAAATAAAATAATTCTAACCTTTTACAATTCTATTAACTAAACAGATATTTTTAAAGTCTGTAACAATATGATTAGTTTTTTGTATTCATAAAAATTGTATATTTTTTTCTATATTTATTAATAACTTGACTTGACATGACTACTTTGTTTTGGAGGGCTTTACCTATCAGGCTACAAATCTTTATAATAGGTTACCAAATAATATTAAATCTCTAAGCGTTGTTTAAAGCTTTGAGGGCATACCGAGCGTTTTGTTTCAATCACAGTAGTGGTAAGATTCTGCGTGTTATTCTTTGGTTGCTTGTTGTTTTTAAGTGTGTAATTGAGAATTTATTATGTGTACTTTTATTAAAATACCTTTATTTTCTGATTTTTAATAGTTTGTTTAATTATTAATAACACTAAAAATTTCACAGTTTATTTGTCATTTTTGGTTTATTAATGTGAGTACTCCGCCTGCTAGGGTTATATGGCTTATTTTCTAACTGTATAAATGAAATGTAACCTTATCACTTAATTAATTATTATTATAAAAGCAACAATGTAAAAATTTTTAAATACTTTATATTTTAAGAGTAATAACCTTGAAATTACATATTGGATTTTTGTATTACTTTAAAAAGCCTAGATTTTTAAAACTAGCTTCTTTCCTGATGCTTACAAAAAACGCAATTTTTAAAATTTAAGGTAGTTATATAAAGAGAGGCACTTTCCTAGGTTTTAAACATTTATACCGATTATTATTGTAATAATTCTGCATTGATTGGTACAAAATAACATTTATGGAAATAGTCCGGGAGCCGGCAATCTTAAAAGTCCGTGCGGGATTTGAAAAATTTTTATATAAATTAATAGCTTTTAGTTATGGGAACACAATGATTGGTAACCCCTCAATTTAGTGGGCCGAAAATATTAAAAAATAATTAAAAAAAAACAAAAATGTTTCCCGTCACCCGGATTTCAAAAAAATGGTGTCTATGGGGAAATTTGGTAATTTAACGTAAAAAATTAGCTTACCGATTTTATCCAGGAAAGGGCCCGGCTTACCTTTTAAAGGGGTGATTGAGGGGAAATTTTCCCATCATTCCGGAAAATTTTTTTTTAAATTTGTTTCTTTTTATGTTAACTTTAAAAATATTTATATATGGCACGTCATCTTCGTTGCGAATTGATCTTTCTGTATCCATGATTGATGGAGAAAGATATCTGTCGAAAATTAAATGAATTTCTGAAGCGGTGCTGTTGCATATTTTATTCAAAATAAATTCTGCTATCTTTCCAAAAGTCTGGGGCATAGATGGTCCTAAATTGTGGAGTAAATGGCCGTCGATAATTTCAAATCTATATGACTTGAAGAAGTTTCTATTAAAGAAATTATTTTTTGGCTAGTAAGATTTGTCGTTTTGAACATTTCTCCTGTAGGGTAAGTTAATGCAGGTGGAAACGGTGATAGTGAATTTCATTAAAACGACAAATATTTTGTAGGGTCAATGTTAAGCAGACTATGCAAAATAACGAAACATTCGACAGCTATGACAGCAGACTGAAGGGACAAAATGACCTAAACTTGTAAAGACGCTCTAGGACAACCTGACCTTAACAGGCTTGTACGCGTCATAATATAATGGAGGCACGTAAATTTTAAATATATAGTAGATAGACAGAGAAAACTTATGCAGGGTTAGATCCTGAAACAAAAATCTTAAGGCGCGTACAGACATAGAACAAAACATCGTATCGTAACACGTTCGTATCATGTTCGCGTAACATGTGTGGACGGTACATCGTAACAGGTAACTCGGTAACATCGGAACATCACGGCGTCCCATCAGTTGTCGGTTTTTCAGCGTCACTTCAAAGAGATGATATGGGCTGATGTTGCGTCGTCTGTTTGCAAGTTTGGACGAGAATGCGTAACAAGAGCGCGCCAATACATTTATTTTTATAATTTAAACAGTTTGAAAACATCAATATGGAGTGGTCAGAAGAAGCTATTCTTAATTTCATAGAAAGTTACCGAAGCAAAGACATTTTGTGGGACCCAAAAAATCCCAGATATTATTATAAAAATATAAAAAATGATACTTGGCACACACTTTCAGAGGAGTTTTATTTTTCTGTTGATGAGTGCAAAAAAGAAAATAAATTCCCTCTTATCGGCACTCAGGCGAGAGGAAGCTAAAATTAAGAAGAGTCGAGGTACGGGTACAGGTGAGTGGAAATAAAAAAAAGTTAATTACTTCCCAGCCAGCACAAAAACGTTATAGGATTTGCACATTTGTCACAGTTTAAGGCAAAGGGTAAAGTGCTATATTTCTGGCTATTTGAAGGACTCTCTTTTTTCGAAGAAACATTTTGGAAATGGTCTCTATTATATGTTATGCATTTTAAAGCCGAAATTACATTACATTAAAAAAAAGTACTTGTAACGTTAGTTATGTGCTTGCTGGGTTAGTAGAAAATCGTTTATTTTTCTTCATTTTGTTGCACTAGGACAATGTGTGGGTTTTTCTTAGGAACAGCAGATGTTTATGAAAGTAACTAGTTTGCCTTTAAAAGTCTACAGTTTCTATGGGACAAAAATAAGGTTTGCCACCAACGTCTTTTTTGTATATGTTTTTTTTTTGTTATTAATATTTGTTATACATATAAATATATGCTGCTGTAGCAATTTCTATTATTTTTAAATTGAAACTATCAAATTAAAATGGTACAGGGAAAAAAAAATGGAACGTCAGAATGTTCTGCAAGGTTTAGACGTTGTTTTTTACACAATAATTTATCGAAACAGAACTTATGCGTAAAAAAAAAATTTTCCCCGACCATTTTTGAAACGAAATTTGTTCTATGTCTGTACCGCCTTAATAAAAATGTTCTTTTTTGGGGACTATTTTATGAAAAAAAAAATTATAAATAAAAAAAATTTTTTTAAAAAAATGGGATTAATATTAATATTATATAAAGATAATGTTAATAGTAAAAAAGAATACTTTAAGAAAACATTTACTACAGAGAAAAAATGATTTAATTTAAGACTCTTTTTTTAAATTGAATCGAGCCCGTATAGAATTTCCGGCCTTTTTAGCACGCCTACCAAAATTTTTTTAAAGTTCACATAAAAAAAAAAAAATTTAAAAAAAAAAATTTGTCCGAATGAGGGGGAAAATTTTCCCCCCCTCAATCACACCAAATAGGTAAGCTGGGTCCTTTCGGCGGGAAAAAAATTAAAAAATAATTTTTTGTTAAATTAAAAAATTTTCCCCTATAGAATATATTTTTTTTTATCGAAATGCGCGATGAGGGGGAAACCTTTTTTTTTTTTTTAAAAAAAATTTTTTTTAAAAAATATTTTCGGCCAACTAAATCGAGGTTTTCCGAATCATTGTTTCCCCATAACAAAAAACTAATAATTTATAAAAAAAATTTTTAAAATTTCCCCGATCACGGGATTTTTAAAATTTTCCCGGGCAAAAAAAATACAGCCCCCGGGAAAAAAATTAAAATTTTTTTGGGGCCAAAAATAGGTGGTTTTTGACAATAAAATTTTTAAAAAACAAAAAAATGGATTTTTTAAAAATTAGTCCCAATGATTACAATGGAGTTTTTGAAAAAAAAGGTTCCCCAAAAATAATGGAAAAAACAATACAATTTTTATAAAATAATGAAATTTTTCGAAAATTTTTTTATCCCAAATTTGATAATAACAAAGAACAGGGTGTTAAATTTTTTTAAATTTTGTTTTTTTAAAAAATGGGGTAAAAAAAAATTTGGGATCGGGGTTTTTGGCCCCAAAATTTTGTCCTTTTTTTTAAAAAGGTAAGGGGCGCCAGCTACGGTTACCTTTTTGTTTTGTGACCAACTTTTTTGCTTTTTTTACATGTTTTTTAAAAAAATTTAATTTTTAAAATTTCCCTTTCTGCATTAAAATGTAAATCTATTTGTCCCGGGGCAACTATTTTTCCCCTTTAAAGGGGACCCCCTTTTTTTGTGAAAATGGGTTTTAAATTTTTCAAACCTTTGCATAGTGATATTTTAAACGCTATCAAAAGTCCCAGGGCAAAACCAAAACCCCCTCTAACCCCCAAAATCACCCCAAAAAAGGGGCCCCAAAACCCCAGTGCCCGGGGGGTTTTTTTGGGGGGGGGAGGCAGGCGTTTTCGGGTTTTGTGCCCTTAAAAATTTTGATCAAGTGTTAAGAACTCTAATAGAAAAATTTGAAAAAAAGCCAAAAACCCCAAAATAAAAAAATTTTGGGGGGTCCTTTAAAGTATTTTTTCTCAAAAAGTTTTCCCCCAAAACTTAAATAAATATCATTTTTGATGCGAAAAGTAACAAAAAAAACCCAAAACACTAAGTTAAAAAAATTTTTGCCATCTAAAAAAAAGTGGGGGGGGGGGGTTTTTTGGCGCCCCCGTAGCAGCATCAAAAACATGGAAAATTTTAATTTCTCGGCTCAAAAAATTCCCGATCTCAAATTTTGTAGGTATGTCATTTGTTAAAAATTTTTACGAAAAAAAGAAAGCAGAATTGTTTGCACCCTGTATCTTGGTTATTATCAACTTTGGGATAGGGCAAGTTTACATAAATTGCATTATTTCGATGTAATGAATCTGCTGTTGCTTTGTGTCTTATTACTTTTGGGACACCCTGTATAATAAATAATAACATAATGATGCATGCGTTTAACCCGCGAATAAAATATAGAGCGAGCATGGGTCAGAATTTACTGATTGTTTTTAAATACATAGTTGCCAGATTTTACAAACGATAGTTAGTTGTTCGAGATTGGCTAGAAATAGTACAGTCAGAGAAAAAACTTGTGGGATTAGGAGTAACGATGCAGTGGGACGGACTCATAAAAAGTACAGGAAGAATTTGATTTAATAAAAATGGTTCAGAATCATTTAAGGAGTACGGATAACCTTTTTCAGAATTTTTGGATACATTTTTGGACCTTTTGAAAAATGGCTGTAAAGAAAAATTTTGACACTTGCAGAAATTCTGAAAAAATATATTCATATTTCTGAATGACACTAAATACTTTTTGTACAAAAAATATTGTTCTGTAAAAGCGACCATTTTCAACATAACAGGTATTTATTAATAAATAATAATTAACTCATATTTTACCGAAAAATGTGTCAGCTTTAAAAAAAAAATTAGAAAGTTTTTGGGATCTTTACCTTAATAATTGCTAAAAGACCATGTCTGCCGAAATATAGAAAAATTTTTTTTTTTTTTAAATTAAATTTTTTTTTTTTTTTTTTTCAGAGATCCGAAAATGGTTCAAAAATTCTTAAAAGGTTTTTTTTTTAAATTTCTGAACATTTTTTAAAAAACAAATATTTTCTCACGTTTTATAAGCAAAATTCCCCCTTTTTTAAAAAATCCTTTTTTGGGGGAAAAAACCCAAAATTTTTAGATAGTTTTTGGGGCTTATTTAAAAAGGGAAAATTTTGAGCAAAAAATGTATTTAATATTCATCATTTTTGCTTTTTTTTTTTTTTTCATAAAAATTAAGGTTTGGGGGCAAATTTTTTAAAAATAAAAAACCCCCCAAAATTTAAAAAACCAAAAAAAGGAATCGTAGGTAAAAAAAAACGAGATTTAAAAATACAAACGGTTAAACTTTTTAAGCTGTAGGGTAATTTGGGGGGGACAGTGACGCTTCTCCCACTGTCGACGGCATTATTTCTGTTATTTTACAGTAAACTTTCTTATATGACTGTCGCGATACAACTACCCAAGAGCATTCATCATCAGCTGATCAAGTTCAAATCGTGCTTTTACGGTAAAAAACTAACAACAGACCGTGTGGTGAATGGCAACAATGTACGGTCGCTATACCAACCGCAACAGACATTATTTCTGACCAGGGTCGGCTTTAGGTATTTTTTACATATAGGTTTTTATAAATAATAAACAATAAAAAGCATTTTTTAACAAAAGGTTTTTTTTTTTTAAATTTTTTTTTTTTTTTTTTTATTACAGTTATACAGCGTAAGGTATGAATTTCCATTATTATTTACGTTAGCTCTTATTTTTAGGGAAAAACTCAAAGGTCAAGTTAATTATTTATTCCTATTTTTCTTAATTAAATATCTATTTTTTTCTGACAGTTGAAAAAAAAAAGGCCATCAATTTTTTTAAAAGGGGACAGTGACGGAAATAAAATTTCGTCCCCTTTGGGTTTTAAATTTTTTGTCAATTTTGAATATTTTGGTAAACCTTTTGGGGGTTTTTCCTTTTTTCACCTTAATTAATATTCAATAAAATACATGACTCCAAAATAAATATATTTTTT
>JAHBCN010022163.1:0-13518 GCA_019359885.1 Listronotus oregonensis | reverse complement strand
TTTGGTAAAATTGGATGGGAAATCAAGGGCCCATACAAGGCCTGCCATCACCGGACCTGATTTCCCTTAGATTTTTTTCTTTGGGGTAGAATTAGAGACCTTACTTATAAAAACAATAATTTTAATAGCCGGGAAGAATTAGAAAGGGCGTTGCGAGGTGCGTTAAAAAAAGATGTAGAATTTGCGTACAACAAAATGGGAGACAATTTGAAATTTGCTAACATAGTTTTATTTTATTTTTGTTTATTTATTATCGTTAATTAAATTCCATAAAATTTTATATTAGGATTAGGTAGAGTTATGTTTTTTATTAATATTGTGGTTTGTTGGTGTTGTCGTTTGTGTTTTAAATAATTATTAATTTAATATAATAACTATAAGTATCATGAAACTTTAGATCTGTTGTTTTAATCATAACATGTTAGCATCCTATGTCATTTTATTAGTCATGGCAATGTTGATTTCTGTAGGCACATTATTTTAATTTTTAAATCGTAATACTGCTAAGGGTTTTTAAGATAAACATAACAAGTGATACACCAAAATTTAGGAAATTTTACCAGCTTTTCAAAATCTTATAATATATAGGGTGGTCCATAAAAAAAAATTTGGGTTTTGGGGTGGTGCACGAAAATCTAAACGCCCTGTAAAAAATCTGCCTTTTGCAATGAATTCTACGAAAAAAAGTGCCTTAAGAAAGTTTTATCAAAATTAATTATCTTTATTAATAAGAAATTTATGGGGCATTTAAAAAATCGACAAAATTCGAGAAACGCCCTCTAGTGGCCAAACGATAAGAGATAGCAAAGTTTTGTTAGCGCCAGTAGTTTTCTCATTAAATTTGAGCTCCGGACACCTTGGTCATTTTTTTCTATCCCTTCAAATAAGGGTTGTTCCCATAAGAACGCGTCCAGTTTGGGACACCCTGTACATAAAAAAATTAAGGTGTTTTAAAAAACTAGACATTAGGATTTGAAAGGTTCATTAATCATAATAATTGTTATTAAGATTTTTAATAAATAAATACTACAAGATAATCTTTATTTTTTTAAATTGAAGGTGTATAAACGACTGAAAAAACTATAATATACTGCTGAATCATCATTTGTTAATTTCTAAACGTATAAAAAACATAACACGATAAATTTCTGAACGCGATAGTAAATTTTCTAACCTAATATTAATTAACAAAAATATCTAATTTTCTATTTACGCCTAACATTTTTTCTTACTCGGATTACGTAACTACAAATGGGTATAATTCCGATTTTAACAGTTTTATTTACATTTTAATAGATAAAATAAGTTTAAAGTACAAAATTTAAATTTTCTGGAGGTTTCTAGGAAATATTGTTTAAAGTATAAAGTCTTTGTGTAATAGGATCACGTATTGTCTTGACCAGTACAGAGTAATGTGTTTTCTTATTTTGTTACCGTAATAAAATGATACAGTACTAAAATAAATTAGGGGAAACACCCCCAGTGGCGGACACCTACGGTTTTTAAAAAATAACAGAGTAACATTTACTTAAAAGAAATGTTACTCTAATTATAAAATATTTAGGTTAATAAATTATTAAATCAAAATAAATCACCAAAAACACAACTTTTGCGTAAGCATATTGAGAAACTTTAATTTAGTAATAAGAAAAATAAAAATCTTTGCAATAAGCACCTATTACCGAAAATACTTAGATTCGAATCCCAAACATGGTACATTTGATCACCTATATAGGTATCTTCACATTTAAGAATATGCAGTGCTTCATCATACCACCCTTGACTGTTAGAGCACTGTATTCCATTTTAATTGTGATCCTCTAAACATGCTAGGTAAATGAATACATACACTACGTTAACTGTTTAAGTTTATGTTTTTTAGCTTTAAAGCTACTTTTCTCTTTGGCTTTCACACCCTTGAAATTGAAATCTTTGCAATTAGCACCTAGTACCGGACAGACTTAGATTCAAAACCCAATCGCCATATAATATTAAAACGTCCTACATAACATAAAGTTAAATTACACTTGTTTTAATTTTCTTTCAAGCAGCCGATTTTTTATGGCAGCATTTGGGAATGGCGACAATTATGGACAATCTGAACACAGTCTGGATCAAAGCTTGTTGACGCCTTTGGGTTGCTCACCGTTGGTTAATTGATAAGTCATCTAAGATAATTTGTCGATTCTTTTAGGGTAAAATTGATGGGAAGTTCTAATCGTAGGATCTAGACAAGCTACCAATCAAAGTTAAATCGAAGAAAGTCACGTACTTTTTCTCATAATGAGTTTAAAGCAATTCCTGGCTTTTCTAGTGAAATATTAGTTATACCAAAGCGTTTTTTTATTACCAATAAACATTTATTACAAATTTTTACCTTGGGATGTTGTCTGTTATTGGTTTAACAACCACAACTTTTTTAAAATCCTTTTTGAATTATGAAGCAAATTTAGTTTATGGACTTACTTTCGTAAACCGCACCGTTTTTGCGTAAATAAATTAAAACCAAAAAAAATTCTTCACTTTATTGAGACTGCTTTTGATATTTTATAAAAATTTGGTAGGCAAAAACATTTTTGTTGAGACAAAAATTAATTTTCTACTTACACCAGTAAATTTGTGTTCCAAAAAACAGTGTTTCCGCTCATGTTTGGTGCTTAGCAAATTTCAACAAAATATCAAAAGCAGTTTCAATAAACTAAAGAAAAAACATTATTTTGGTTTTTATTTTTTACGCAAAAACGATGCGCCGTACTAAAGTAAGTCCATAAACCAAATTTTCTTTTAAATAAATGCGGATTTTAAAAATATTATTGGTTTAATAATTTTGGGCTTAGTAAATAGGGCAAAATAGCAACTGGTTATTCGAAGTTGTTAAAATTCAGACTTAATTTTTAGGATTTGTCCAGTTTGATAAAGATATTATAAAACTAGTGCTTATACCTAAAATAAACTTTGTCTTTGGGGGCTCCCGGGAACATGGGGAATCCCATAAATTTTAGGGTTAATTATTGGCTCCCCTGTACATTTTGCAGAAAAAAATATAAGATAACTTTTTAAAAGAGACCAATATGACACACCCTCGTGCCTAGTTTCAAAAAATTTTAATAAGCGAATCTTGAATTCCTTTAACCAAACGTACACCAGCCATCAGCAAACAATTTGTTATAAGACTTTGTTAAATCTGACGTACAGCCGAATAAAAGAATTTTTTTTTCGTTTCATCAATCTCACAACCATCACATTCAAAGTAAAAGACACGTTAACATAATTTTTTTTATTAAACTTTTATTTAATGTAACTAATAAGTTTTACTAATAACAATTTTATTATTACTATCGATCATTAAAAAGATAATTTTATCATACTAGAATTTAATTAAACCAATAGCAGTATCTGAAATATTTTCAATTTATTTTCCCATTAAATCTATCTGGTCCATTTCAACCATTAAACGTATTTTCAGTAAAGAATTAATTGATTCGTCCGTTACTTTTTGACAGTACATTTTAACTTTTTGTAAAATAAAACAACTTGAACTTTGTTAAATGTCACGGGATTAAAAAAATATGGCGTTACGGCCGTTGTAGTACCACTACATCTTCAAGACGCTTATAAGATTGAGATAAAAACTAACTAAAATTAATAAATAAATACATTGATGGGTAAAAATTCCAGATGGCATGGGTAGGGTTTCGTTAGGTAGAATTTTACATTTTTATTAGCAGATACAATGGTATTGCTTTTGTGTATAAACCTTTTTTATAGTACTTTGAATAGAGTGGAATTTCCTAGGTCTAATTGAGTATTAAGAAGATTTACAGTGTTGTCTTTTTTATGTTTATAAATTTCAATTTTCTCTAATAAATCTAATTTTTTTTCCCTTTCTTTCTGTATGTAATATTTCTAAATTTGTTATATTGAAATGTATGGTTGGAATCTAGAAAAAGATTGGCAAAATTTGAGGTTCTTTTTCCTAGTCTAAAACAAGCTTTATGTTCTTTATATTTGGGGTTTGAAGTTGCGTCCCGTCTGCCCCACATAGCAGCCATTGCACTCATTACATTTAAGCTTATAAATTCCTGATTTTTTTATTTGTTTTGTTTATCTTTAACATTAAACAATAGATTGGATAGACGATTAGATGATTTAAAAGCTATTGAGACACTCTGTGGATAGAATATTCGATATTTTGTTAGAGCTGGGACCTAGATATGTTAGAGAGTGGAACTTATTTTTGTTTTTTTTTTTATATTTGGATAAATTAGTGTATTGGCTATTGTTTTTTTTTTTTTTGCTATAAGGCGGTCTATTTCAAAATTTTGTGTAACCATTAGTGCCGATAGATTTTGGGTGTCTTTCTTTAATTAGATTTTTTTTTAGACAGTGGTATGGGAAAGCTCGATGTATCCCCGGATCTGTATGCTGCTAGTTTGTGTTTTTTGGGGGTGTAGAGAGTCATGTGGTATTGAATCTGTGAAAGTGGGTTTTCTATATATGTCAAATTTAGTTTATTATCAGCGTTTTTTGATATTTTTAGGTTAGAAAGAATTGAATTGTTAATTTCGGTTTCAAGGGTAAATTTTAAATTTTTTGGGTGAAGAGTTAAGGTCCCAGAGTCTGTCTAAGTTCATTTTCTGTTCCTGTGAATGCTAAAAGAATGTCGTCTAATATCTATGCCAAAAGAAAATGCTTTTAGAGAATTGTGAATTATTGAGTCTATGCTTAAATGTAATGAGTGCAATGCCTATGGGGGGCAGACGGACGCAACTTCGAAATAGATATAAAGAACATAAAGCTTGTTTTAGACTAGGAAAGAACCTCAAATTTTGCCAATCATTTTCTGGGTTTCCCAAACCCAAACTTTTCCCAAATAAACAAATTTAGAAATAACATACAGAAAAAAGGCAAAAATTAGATTTATTAGAGAAAATTGAAATTTAAAACATAAAAGACAACACTGTAAATCTTTCTTCTCAATTAGACCTGGGAAATTCCACTCTTTCAAAGTACTATAAAAAAGGTTTATACACACAACAATCCCATTGTTTTCTTAATAAAAAGGAAAAATTTCTACCAACGTAACCTACCCGTACCATCGGGAAATTTTTTACCCATCATATTTTTTTTATTAATTTTAGTTAGTTTTATCTCAATCTTGTGCGTCTTGAAGATGTAGTTGTACTACGAAACGGCCGTAACGCCATATATTTTAATATACGTGACATTTAACAAAGTTCAAGTTGTTTTATTTTACATAGTATTTTCAGTAAATTCGAGTTTAAAGCCATAGCAATAAATAATTGAAACTGTTTAACTCAGAAGATCAAAAAAAGATCCGAAAAGAGAGAGAACTGAACTCTTAATATTTTACTAGGTGTGGAAAAATTAAATGAAATAAAATACAATATTTTTTTTTAAATAGTAGATAATTACATAAAAACAATAATTAATCACATGTTTAAACAACCCCCCAATAACAGCTAAACAATATCCCAACCGATTATAAAATTCATTTCTAACGTTGCTAAGTTAATATTGCGAAATTTTATTACATTCTAACAAAATAGCGTTTTGTAGCTGGTTTAGATTCTCAAATTTTACACTTTTATAAATGACACTTTTTAAGTGACTCCACAGAAAGAAGTCATTCGGTGAAAGATCAGATGACCTGGCTGGCCAAAGTATCCGGTACCGTGGACCAATAATATTGCCGTTAAGAGCATTTTCCAGGTACTCTCTAACCATACGGGCATTATGGGCGGGGCAACCATTCATTTGGTACCAGATCATTTGATCTTCCCGAACAACTTTTTCCAATGCGGGTCCAATTTGATTTTGAAATAAGTCCAAATAGGTTTCTGCTGTCAGTTAGTAGTTCATAAAAAAGGGTCCAATGATATGGAGTCCGATTATTCCCACGAATACATTTGTTTTTTGTGGATATTGTGTTCGAGTATAAACAAAGCGATGTTTATTATCTTGGCTCCAATACCGGCAATTCTGAACATTTTGTTCATTGTTGAGGGTGAATGTACATTCATCGGTAAAACAAATATTTCTTAAAAAATTCCTATCGTTATTTGCTCTTTCCATCGTTTCAAAACAAAATGCCATTCTTTGCCCTTCATCTCATTCCTGCAGCTTTTAATGTTTTTCGAATTTATACGAATAATATTTGTGTTTTTTAAAGTGCGCAATACCGTTGTATGATGTTTATTTACCTCTTGTCTAAGAACCCTCGTACTAACCATTTTGTTTTCCACCACACTCAGTAGAATATTAAGATCTCGGTTCTCTCTTTCTTCGGCTCTATTTTCGATATCCTGAATTGAGCATTTACAATTATTTATTACGATACCTTTGGACTCAAACTTACTGACAATACGTTTAATAGTTAAAATGGACGAAATGGGCTTGGTGGGAAAATAAACTGAAAATATTTCAGATACTGCTTTAAAACTGTTTACCGCATAATGCCACTTAAATATGGATACTTTTTCGTCGCTTGAATAATTCATATTTTTTTTTTCAAATATCAACCGTCACTGATTTATTGACACTTTTCCTCATGTCAGGGACAATATTCAAATTATTGGTGTCTGTTTGGTTTTACCTGAACTGAAAATTTGGTAATTTTGCAATTACATTTAAATAAATAATTCAACGTTTGCTTATTAAAATTTTTTGAAACTTGGCGCGAGGGCTTGTCAGATTGGTCTCTTCAAAAAGTTATCCTACATTTTTTGTGTAAAATGTACGGGGGAGCCAATAATTGACTCCCTTAAAATTTTCATGGGATTTCCTATGTTTCGCTCGGCGACGCACCACCCGGTATAAAGTATTACCCCTATTGTTTTCTAATAGAAAACTTATCTAAAAGTTGATCAAAGGAAGTTTTAATTTGATAAATGACATTCTTATGCCATCTCTGTTTGCTTACATCAAATGGCCCTTAAACATATTGAAAATAATGATATACCATTAGCGAATATACAGTTTCTCATTTAGATACCTAATGAAGGTCTTACATAGTATCTTTGTTATTTAATGATTTCTTTGGATAAAATTATTTTTAATGATCTGAAATATAATACCTGCATATAGAAAGAAACTTTAAAATCCATTAGAAACAAAAATATATTTAATGTTTAAAGAACAATATTAAGGATTTTAGGACCGAAAATCCAGGATTTTAGATACATAGACGAGAAAAATGCAATATAAGAAAATGCTAACACGTGTTTTATTTGTTTAATTGGCGCTTTTTAATGAATTTCCTAAAATTTAAGTTTTTATTAATATTTTCAAAATGAAGCTTAAATTTTAAATAATTAAAAAATATAGTTTATCTACAACCGTGCGTTAAGTAGATTTACACGTAATATTTTTAGTGCGGTAACTACAACTTAACGGCATTAGTAAGGTTAAATATTATGGCAACTATAAATAAAATTTTTAAAAAAAAATGAATAACATATTGATTTTATAAAAAATCTTGTTCGATACAAGTTGCAAAATAAATGTTTTAGGCACTCGATGTGTTGCCAGACTCGGCCTGCGGCCCCGTTTGGCAATCATCACGTCGCTTGCCTAAAACACTACTATTTATTAAATTATTAGTAATCTTATATAAAATTAGGTTATTCCAATTTAAGAAATCAGCTAATTATAAACTAAATAACCATATCTTTTCCTTGCGACGTGAATCGAAGCAGCCCTCTTGCACGCTGGCCAGTACCTTAAATTATCTTTTGTTATATTTGTGTTTCCATATCAAAATAATGACAACACACAATAGTGCGGTCAAATTAGACCAAAAAATAAGAGTAAAGGAACAGGGTTTTTCCGTATATTTTGGAGAACCACCAGAGCTTTTATTTAAGAAGTTAGAAGAAACTTTAAATTATAAAAGTATTTTAACTGAACCGTCAGAATTTGTCATTAGATAAAACAAAAGAGCAACAAATGTTAAAAATACCAAGTTTAGTTTTTTTTAAATAAAACACCTGTATTATATTTTTTTTTTTGGCTTCCCTTATTTACTCATATATATATATATATATATATATATATATATATATATATATATATATATATATATATATATATATATATATATAAATATTATATATACTGCATCTCTTTTTACAGTTGCAAAAAATTATGTTTAGCAGTTTTTTCGGCGCAAGTGGGAATAAGGTCTAAATTGGTTATAATGTATTATCGACCAACTTCCAACCCCAAAAAACCCCGAAAAAGATGTTAATAAGCAGCAACTGAGGTTAAAGAAAGAGAAGCTAATTGCACTTGTTTTTTATTTCGAGTGTTTTTAACAAAACATGCATATCGATACTTCTAAGCAGATAATTTTTTTAGAAGCTCCGTACAAACAAAGAAGAAAGCGAATTCTCTTGGTGAGAATTTTTTGTGGAGTTAAATTACTTTTTTTAAAAACTTCAGCACATTGAACTAAATCTTTTTTTTAAACATTTTAAAGACTGTTATTTTACCCCTCCTGTAAAATGCAGATATCGTATCACAGCCAGTTATTGCGTGTAAAAAAAGTACATGATTGTGACAATTTGCAAAAGTCGATAAACTTTTTAATGAATATATTTTCGATTGATTTTGACCATTTCCTGGTTTTAAAAATAAAATAGTTTTTTCAGTTAGAGTTTGAGCAGTTAGTAATATGAGTATGTCTTTATCTTTACCAGCAACAATAGGTGCATTTGTCAAATTAAATTGCTCTATTGCTGTTTCAATAATCAGTACATGGGCGTCGTTATTATTAGCTTGTTTAACTAATATTGTTTTATCAAGGTTACACTAGCGTATAAATTAAGGGACTGGGTCTCATTATACCTGATATTCTCATAGTTATACTTATGTATTTTTTAAATGTTAGTTACAATAACCCATAGAAAAAATTTTTACTTATATTACAGCTACAGAGATGTATATACGAGACGTACTTATGCATACAATGACGCTTACAACTTTTTGAATCGTTATATCTCAGGAACGGTGGCTTTAAAAAAAATATAAATACCTCTTTTACACATAATTTTATAATCTACAAGTTTTGTTAAAAAACTTTACGATAAAACTTACCGTTTTAAAGAAAATCGCGAAAAACCCATTTTTTTGAGCTTTGACCTCGAGTCAATTTTTTTCACGTACCGGAATGATGAGGAATTTTGAAATGTTATTTTTAATTATGTTTTAAACAATTTTACTCACTTTCAGCTCGATGTAAATTTATGTATCTTTGAATGTCTAGATTGACCAAAGTACAATGATCTATAAAAAGACGTTAATCATTTAATGACAAAAGAAAGTTTCGAAAAATGCCTTACCGATTCTTTGTAGTTATTTTATAAAAAAGGTGTATTTTATTTAGTTTAAAATAATACTGTATAAAAGGTTTTTTAATCAGCCAAATCCTTTCATTCTTCTATCCCCATCTAAAGGTTTTTTAATCGAAGGATTTAATTCGGGCGTACATCGTACAAGATACCGCAAACTGCCAGCTCTCGTAGTCTGCTCAATTTCATTTAATTTCACCAGACATTTGCTCAATCTGGCTTTTTGTTATCTTTGCAGAAAAATCGCTGCTTAAGTTTTTTGCCGGCTTCAGAGAAAATAAAGAAGGGAGTGGAAAAGGGCAGTGGAAGAAAAATAAACTTATCATTAATTCATCGTAATGTTCTTTTGATAGATTGGATGCTGTACAGGGCAAACGGATGTTTTTTGAAAATAAACATAAGGTGTTGCTTTTACTTTAATGAAATTTATGCGTAAAATGGAAAATTTAATAAAAGGTTAATGTTTCTTTTTAAATTTTTAAAAACAAATTACAACAATCTGAGCCAAAGTAAAAAATATTAAATTAAATTTGCAGTACGGTCTACGGTCTTCCACCTAAGCTTTGTTCTTGGCTCTTCAGTTTCCTTTCTAATCGACGCATTTCAGTTAATGTGGATTGTCATTTTCCAGTTTCTATCCAATTAATGCTGGAGTGCCCCAGGGCTCAGTACGGGCACCAACTTTGTTTCTTCTTTACATCAATGTTCTTCTTTTTTCCATAGCCAATCATATCATAGTTTTGCTAATATTCCATTTCTTAAGCCACCCTGTAATTTTGATTTGGAAAACAAGCGCAGGTCAATGCAGATATCTCTTTAACAAGACCTTAAAGTAATCTTGGATTGGGGCGCCAAAAATCTTGTCCAGTTTAATGCCTCCAAAACACAGTCATGTTCGCTATTGCGAAAAAGTCGGCCAATGCTCATCCGTTACGTATATGCGGCCAAGTTCTGCAGAACAAAGAATCGTTTAATCTTGTTGGTGTTACTTTTAAGAATATCCTTAACTGGCACAAACACATTACATCCATAGCCTCAGCAGCTTCAAAAAAGCTTAGAGTTTTTTTCGAGCCAGAAAGTATTTCTCTCCTTTTAATCTGTATACTTCGAATGTATCCCAGATCAGACCCTCTTTAGAATATTGTTCTTACGTCTGGGGAATGGCGTTTTTTACAAAACTTAGCATTCTTTACTCCATTTAGAGAAGAGCTGTTCGTCTTATTCATGATCCTACACAAACAGAAAAGCGTCTTTCTGTTACCAAAGTGTTTTCACGGATTCTGGTCCGAAGAGTTGACCAGTATAATTCCTTCTTTGGCTACTACCGTAGTCAAAGAGTAATTATTGTTTTCAACAAGAGAGGACACTGGGTAAAACATCAAAGGAATACGCCGACATCTCCCATTGTCCTTGCGCCATCTTTATGGTCGCAATATTGTTGCCGGTACCACTGACTTTTATTAGTCTTTACAGTTTTGGCAATGTTGCAATTTTCTTAATTCATTTCAATATTTTTGAGTAAGTTTAAGTTGTTTTAATCTGGTTATACATTTAATAATTAAAAATATTGATATATGATTAACTTAAGGTGTATTTTAAAACTAAAATCTTAAAGATATATACACAATGCTCAATATCTATTATTAAAATTAAACTTTTTTTTTATGCCCCCTTTATCAAGATTTTTTTCTTTGGAGCAATAACAATTTTACCTCACTATCCCATTTTAAGTCTATTAGACATTATTATATGAGTTGCACTATCCATATTATTAAAAAGCGTAGTGAAAATCACAAGATATATCTTTAAAAACCAAAAAATCCTTTAAGCAAGCCAACAAACACAGGTCGAAGGTTGAATGCCGTCAGTTTATTGTATGTCACATGTTCGATATGGCCATTTGCAAATATACAATTTCACCATTTGGATGCATTCGATGTAAAGATTGTGCAAACCAGGTGACATGCGCTCTTTGTCATTGTTATTACTGTAAACAAGGATATACAATGATTACGACCGTCGTAAGACTCACAGGTATAAAATAAGAACTTACCAGCCTATATGCCAATACCGGACGCGATCAAAATCACTTGTTTATCCCTTTAAATTGGTCGCGAATTCTATCTCTCTTGGATTTTATGTGCTTTGTCTTACTGTCTCCTCTTGTTGAAAACAATTATTACTCTTTGCCGTAGTGCCACTTTTATGCATCCTTTTACAGTCCAACTTGAGAGGCCCCGAACTTCTCGCATTGCTCGTTTCTTCATCCCTAGAGTGTTCAGACTATGGAACCTGCTACCCGCAGAAGTTTTTTCTTTTCCCCCGAATCTGCAAATATGTAAGTCTCGTGTAAATAAACTCCCTATTATCACACTTTAGACACCCACTGTACGTTAAGCCTTAGCCTTTGTGGACTGTCCCAAGATAAAAAAGTTACTTAATCTTTTTCTACTTTTATTTTTTTATGGATAGCTGTTTCAACAAAGGATGTAGTTTCTTAAAATTACTAATGTAAGGTAATTAAATTTTCTAGGTAGCAAAATAATATGGACTATAATACAAAATACCATTTACAAAGATCCGACATGACGTATCCCATGGCTCCGACCCCATAGGGCGTCATGCGGAAAGCCATCCATATCGAAAATCGCTTCTTGCGTCCGCTTGGTCAGTATCCTCGGCCAAATTCATTTACCTCATGAAACGAAGAAACCCAAGGACAACAGATTTCTGTATTTTCATTACCAGTTGTTCGGGTGAATATTGACATGCGTTTATTGTTATTATTATTATTATTTATATTACTACTAATAATATTATTATTATTATTTTCATTATTTTTATCTTGGAATAGTCCACGAAAGCTTGATGCCTAAGTACTATAACGTACTGTGGGTGTAAATGAGGCAAGGGGTAGTTAATTAAACAAGGAAAAGGGAAAAACCTTTGCAAGTAGCAGGTTTCACAATCCAGACATTCCGGGGATAAAAAAGTAGAAAGTTTGATGCCTCTTTAGATGGACCATAAAAGGATGCATAACAATTGGCACAACGTGTTGCTCTGTTGGGAGCTATCAGAAGAGGAATTACATTGGCTAACTCTTTAGAGCAGAAGCCTGGCAATACCTACAAAAGAGCGACAGTTTGTAGGTGGGTTAAAAAAGCTTATCAAAAAGCTTAAGAGTGGGATCATCAATAAGGCGAACGGCTCTTCTTTGAATGGAACCAAAGAAAATTATAGTTTTCAATATAGACGCCTAAATCTTTTGTATACATACTTTTTGCCGACAATGCAATTTTATTAAAATAATTTATATTTATCTTTTTGAACCTACCCAGCAATGCCGTTTTGATTAAGTAAATAATTATTGTGTTTTAAATTATAATTAAACATTAAACGAAAAGTTTAAACTTATGTAATTGGGCCTCAAATAATTTAAAATATAAATAGAGGGTGGTTCAGAGTATTTCCGTTTCCGTGTTGAGTAGGAAACCAAGTACGTCGCAAAGTCAACACGGATTAGTAGGTTATTTCTATACTACAAAACCATGTCGATTTTACGTCTACTAAGCACGGATTTGGAAAAAGTATACAGACATATTGCCTGTACAAAACCGTGTAATATACTACATATAGCTCAATTTATACTGGATTCTTTAACAGCAATATTAACATTTATTAAACAGCAAGCCTTTACAACAAACGGTTTTTATTACTGTTACGTTATTTTAGTATAAATAATTGTTCTATTAAATTTCCTAATGTTAACTTTTATTTACTGTTAGGGAAAAGTTAATATTACTGTTAAAAAATCCAACATAAATCAAGCTTACGTTGAAAGAAAATATACAAAATTAAAACTAATCGTAAGTTATAAATAACGAAAATAAAAGATATTTTGTTTTTCTTTTAAAAATAAAGAAATTTTTTTGATACCCATTGACATATTACGACGGCGTTTTTTGGGTCTTCCGATTTGTCCTTTAGCAAGCAAACCTTTTTGTTTACGTCTGGAAAGTAATATGAGCTATACTTTTACTTTCTTTCCTTGCCTTTAAATATTTTTTTCACACATAAATGATAATATGTTTAAAGGTGTTTGTTACCGAGATAATTCAAAGCAAACTTATTTAGTATGCCTGTGTTA
>JAHBCN010022162.1:0-13564 GCA_019359885.1 Listronotus oregonensis | reverse complement strand
AGAAACAGGTCTTCTACAGCTTGTCGGTGTGCAAGAGGAAGTTTTTTTGTAAAGCTGTGATAATTTATAAGGCAGAACAAAATTTTATTAGAGGCTTGTTAAAGTGTTTATTTGTGATTTAAAAAAAAATGGGCCCTTCAATTTTTCCTTAAGTGTAGGAAAGTACATTTTTTTTTTCAAAGTTTTATAATTAGTCATTAGAATGTTTTTCCTTTCCACTAAAAATACATCGTCATCCTGCCAAGACCTGTGGAAAGAGCTGTTCGAGAAGATCCAGGTTTCGGAAACACCCAAAGATTTTTATTTTTTCCTAAATCTTTATTTCCCATAAAACCTTTTTGAAAATTTCCTTCTTATCGTTTTCATTTGGTTTTTCCATTAAGCCTAAGTTATTTTTTAAATTTATATTTTGCTTCTTATATTGTCATCAACTGCCACTATAGGATCCTAAAAAAATACATTCATAAATATATTTAAATCTTAAAATTTTTTGGCACATCTGAGGATGTATTTTTAGATTATGATACTCTTAAAACGAGTTATTTTTTGCAAGATCACTATTCTGATAGCATCTTTTTTAAAAAAAATATTTATTAGGTTATATTTTCTTACCTCGATTCATCACAGCTCAAGGGGTTTCGAAGCTTTTCCAAACTGGAAATACAGTAATCATTGTGATTTATACACTAAAAAATATCTATTCTGTGGTTTTTCTTAAACCAAAAAAAAATTAAAACTTAGTCCAAAATAAAATAAATTATTAAATTTTAAAAAATGTCAAAAAGTCCACAAAAAAAAATAAAACACTGCGCAGAGTAATCTTAATCTCACTAATTCTTTAAAACACGAAATAACACACCCAAACACAAAAAAATTTAATACAAAAATTGAAATGACATTAATCCATTACTGGGTGATTTACGCCAATCAGCTAATTTTGACGTTGAGTCTAGTAATTTTTGTTTTTGAACATGTAAGCCAACACAAAAATGTTAGCTTGGACAAACTATATTACTCATACGGCCGAGTGATGATCGCGTTGGTAAATTTAGCAATGGACTTAGCAATTGTTAATAGTTAACAACGGTTTAGAATGTTTAACAAAACGTCATTGTCAGTGTTTTTCAATGATTTTAGTAGGCAACCTGTCAAAATCTGACATTTTGTTAATTATTCTAAACCGTTGTTAACTTAGCAATTGTTAAAAGTTAGAGAGAGCAATAATAATGCAACTTTACAATATTATTCTTTAATTCAAAATAAACAATATTACTCGCGTCTAGAGATACCCCGTGATCCGAGCTTCTTGACAGTGTTGACACATGAAACATACTTTTTTTCATCAAGACTCCCGCGTTATTTAAAAGTAGGCTTTTTCTAAATAATGCATTTAATGTAAAAAAAAAAGCAAATCATGGTCTTTTCTAATACGTCTCCACATTTTTACGTCTTGCCGCCTTGCACACATTGAGCAATAATAATACAACTTTACAATGAGTATCGGGGTAGCGGGCGGAGTGGCGGGATGGCAAGCGAGTGCGATGCGTGCGTGCGGTGGAACGTCACGTTAAGGTAGTCGTCCACTGGTCGGCATCGAACGGACGGTACTCATCGTACGGATCGGATTTTTGATATAAGTACGTAGTTTTAAATAGGACTGCGTTCACTGATCGTCATTGGATGGATGGCACGCAGTCCTATCTAAAACTAAGCTGTTAATTTAAAAATTCGATCCGTGCGATGCGTACCGTCCGTTCGATGCCGACGAGTGGACGCCACCTTTAGTCGCCGGCCGGTCGCAAGCCGCGGCTGTGTATTTGGGTTTTCTTCCCGTACCTGCACCCGCAAAAACCGCACGAACGTTGACGGACAATACAGGATTGCCAAAAAATCGTACAATATTTGTTTGCGCCAAAGGGGGAATTACAATTGAACCTTTTTTTAATTTTAATTTTTTGATATACCATTTTTAATACACGTGTCTTCGGAGGTGGGGACCTCACCTGCGACACTTAAAAACACGAATATTTTTTTGTGTTTGATACCTATTACTTAATATCTTAAGATATAAATAGCGTTGTGAACGCATTAAAAATATTAAATATTTTATATTCTTAGTTTTATTACATTTATTATTTATTTTAAACAATAAAAAAGGACATAAATATAAACTAATAAATAGATGGTGTAGTAGAACGATTTTAATTTCAAAAAATAAAATAGCTGAAGTTACAAATCACCCATCGCCCCCTTACTAAACTAAATACGTTTTTTCTTTTTCTAAACACAAGTAAATGGTATGATTAATTTTAGTTAATTAAAATGTGTACTGTATTTTTAGTAGTAAACGGCCTCTATGCTTGTATCGACAAAAATGTTGCTATTAGTTAGCTAACTAAAATTAACCCTGCTGGCGCTACAACTGTGGCAAAGATAATTCCTAAATTGGTAAATGAGGCAATAATAGAAGTTTGAAGGACTGTAAAAATTTACATTGGGAACTCAACATCTGCTTATTTTTAACTCAAGCTAAGTGTACTAAAAACTCATTATAATCTATGAATAAAGCAATACAGGGGCATATTTATGTCTTGTTATCGAAGGTGACTTTAATTGCTTAAAACTATTTTTCAAAATTCAAAATTTTTATTAACGGCACATAATGGAACAAGTTGAGCACAACACAGCACAACAGTTTAACTCGTTACTATGCAAATAGGCAGTGCTAACTCGGTTGAAAAAATGGTTTCTTTAGTAAAAAAATGGTTTTTCTTATTTTTTTTTTTTAATAATAGCACATGATAGAACAAGTTGAGCACAACACAGCACGGTACTTTTTTTATTTGTGGTGCAAAATGGCAGTGCTAAGTAGGTACGAAAAACTACCCCTATTTTGTTTATTTTATATCTCAGGAAAAAATGCATAAAAAAAGTTTTTGTTAGCGGTACAGAATAGCACAAGAATAGCACAAAACAGCACAATTTTTTTTCATTTTTCCAAAAAGGCAGTGATAAGTATGGGGACATGTCGAAAAGATAGTCTTATTATATATAATTTTAATACAATCTTTGATATCAGAGAATTATACATGGGTCGCAAATATAGTTCGTTCTTCATTATGTAAAGAAGATAATTAATACTTGCATTCGGGAATTACTGATAGGAGAAACGGGAGGTATAGTTACCACACATTTTTATTAGGATAAATTGTAGTACACATCATTAAATAAATACTCCATAAAGTAAAAGGGGCACATTTTAAAAATAGCTGGGACATGTACTCCAAAATAAATTTTCTGACATATTCACTATCTTTTTTTTCTGCGCACGAAACATCAAATTATTTGTAAGTTTTCTGATACAATTTCTTCGGTTTCTGAGGAATTATCGTGCGTAAAGCAGCTTCTGCTTTATATTCTATTTGGGAGATTTCACATTCGTTAGAATTATTCTTGTAATCACACATTTGGGTTTAAAAACATGAAATTAATATTTTTTTACTTTAACTGTGACATTTGACAATGCTTAATTTTTGTTCCTAACAATCAATGTTTAGCAATAAATAGCCATATTGTGTATGGTAATTTAAATATTATGGCGATCATTAATAAACTTTTAAAAATAAAATTAATAACAAATAGATATTACGAAAATTCTGGTTCGATACAAGTTGCCAAATCAGTGTTTTAGGCTATCGAAGCGTTGCAAAACTCGGTCTGCGGCAATCATCACATCGCGTGCCCTAAAAACTACTATTTACATGTATCGAAAATAGAAATTTTCTTTACTACAGCATCGGACGAAAATGTATCGAATATTCATGAAATTAATCAACATTATTTACCAAGTTATGTTAAAATTTAGGAAATTTCATATTAGTAAGTGTTTACCATATAACCTTCATTTAAAAACAAAAGCTCGAAAAGTATATTCGGTTTCTATAAGTGTGCAAATTGTGGTATCAGCCCAATACTTATGCAAATTATCATTATCGACAGAGCTGCTTTTGAGTTAGAACGCCCTCCGACACTCCTTTAACTACCTAGTCAGACCAATGAAGTGGAGAAACATGCTTTTCGTAATATAAGAACTATAAATCATAATTCGTAAAAGTTTTTGCTGCACTATTGATCGCGTGGGGTAAGGGATTATTCTTTTATCCTTATTGTCCCAAGATCAAATCCCGCAAGGAGTACTCAGAAAAATGAATAAAGCTGAACATAGATAAATAATTACGTCCAATATTTAAGGAAAACCGTAAGTAACCATGACGAAAGTGACTTAACCCTAGGCCAAGGTTTGGCTTGCACACGCTATGTGTATATTACACGAAACGTTTCACCGTGTTTTTCCCCTATCACAAATTCGTTACCGTTCTACATAGAGGGATAAAATTTGGTACGTAAATTCACATAGGTATTCTTATGACCGGTGAAAAAATTTAGAAAGGTAAATTTAGTAGTTTTTGAGATAGTCGATTTTAAAAATCGCACATTTTACTACTGACTGACCTACTGACTCATCAAAATTATGGCGCACTTCCCGAGAGAGTAGAAACTTGAAATTTGGTGGGTTTTAAGACACAAGTAAAGGAAATATTCTAAAAACTGCTCATTTTTTACCTGGAACGCCGTTAAACAGGGACAATAATATCGTTTATTTATAGTCTGTCTCAAAGTATATCGTTATGGCTTTTGACGGACCATACCCCAATAAACCTTTAACGATTTTATTACCTATTGTTGTTGGGTAAACCCATTTGTTCATAAGGGCAGGGGTGGGCCAGGTATTTCTTGAGTATTAACCATTAGGCATATAAATATTTTGGCTAATTTTTTAGTGGCAGTGTTGAATAACCGTTTTTACTGTGCGTTTCGAAAAAGTTGTTTAACGAGAATATAACTATGTCGCGTCAAAATCATTTGTCATTAGATGCAAAACAGGTTGTAAAAAATATGTATGAAACTTTAATCAGTAGATGTTTAATTAAACAAGAAGCTTTAAATGAAACCTGTCTACTTACAAAAACTCCAATATCATCGATAAGGGATATAATTATTAGTGAAGAATTGAACAAAAGAAAAAAACGTAGTGATTTTCAATCTCACCGTATAGACAATAGTGATCAGGACCTAATAAGATAATAAAAAGAAAAATATATTGTCTTTATGAAAGCGGAGTTATTCCTACCTTGAATAAACTGAAAAAGAAGCTAGACGAAGACGAAATCAATATAAATATTAGCCGTGCCACCCTCCATAAAGTTGTTTGTAAAATGGGATATAAATACCGCAAAATAGACAAAAGACAAGTAGTAATGGCACAGATTACGCACTTGAAGATTTAATTACCTTTAAGAAATTAAAAGATATAGGTTAGAAAACAGATCCAAAATTTACCTTGATGAAACATGGTTCGATACACACGACGCAGTATCCAAAGGATGGGTTGATTCCAGTCAAAACTGTCAGACGAAAGCACCTTCAAATAAAGGAAAACTGCTTACCATAATACACGCTGGTTCAGAAGACGGATTTGTCCCAAACTGCTTGCTGTTGTCTGCAATGAATATTAAGAATTCTAGCTTGGATTATCATGAGGATACAAGTGCAGAACTTTTTGAAAACTGGTTTCAAAATTATCTTTTAAAAAATATTCCAAGCAACAGTGTTATTGTCATGGATAACGCAAGCTACCAGAGCCGTCTGCTACACAAAGCACCAGCTTCATCAAGTTCAAAAACTGAAATCCACGAATATTTGTTAGAAAATAGAATATTTATTTTGAATTCAGTTACAATATTTATTTTGAATTCAGTTACAAAAAACGCATTTTTTGAAAGTCCTAAATCCATATGCAATTAAAAAACAATATGTATGTTATAATTTGGCTGAACAGGCTGGGCATACTGTCTTACGGCTTCCTCCGTATCACTGTATGTTTAACCCCATAGAGCATTTGTGGAACCAAGTAAAATCAAATATCAGAGCAGAAAATGTTACACCTACTTTCAGTCCCAGTGTTATAAATTTGATAAAACATGTAATTACTAACATACCAGTTGAGATCTGGAAAAATTCACTACAGCACATTATAAAAATTGAGGACTCTTACATTTCTATCCAAAACAACATAAATCCTATTGTAATTAATCTCAATGATGACTCTAATAGTGAAACAGAATTAGATTTAGATATTTAGATTAAAAATGTAATTATGTATAGATCATGCAGTTATAAATTTATTAAAACTTTGCATATATTTAATTTCCTAATGTAATTTTAAGATTATACCTACCTAAATGAACAATAAATTATAAATCTTTATATTATTTAAGTCCGTCCCTAATGTTCTGTCCTTTAATACCCACCGATCCGCAGTTTTATTGCTGTCGGCAGGTATAATCCATAAATGAAGGCAAGAGCTAACACGGTATACTTTGGAACAGACTATATTTAAGTTTGCAATCTTGAACCTGAGTTTCTAAGGTCATAATTGTCTTCTTTTAGGTATAATTCTTGTTAAAAACTTTACCAAGAATTATATCTAAATTATGATGAAAATTTAATTCCTGACAAACGTTAAAGAAAAGAAAAATTATATTTTGAAATGCAAACTAAAATATACAGCGAGAACAAAATATGTAAAAGAAGGGGCCTGTATTTAAAAATAAAACGTTAATTATCTCTTGCAGTAAAACCTATGTGGTTTAATTAATAATAAAGATCCATTGTTAAGTCTAATTCTGTTAGTTTTTGTGGGCTTCTTATATATTTTATTTTAAATTTAAAATTGCAATTTTTATAAAGAATAAAAATTCTTAAATCAGCATTTATAAATATTTGTATTTTCTCGTGTACTTTTTGGGATACATTGTATAATAGCATTTTAAAGGATAATTGGCCCGCAAATAAAAAAAGTGGTATAAGTAAAAAAATATGAAAAAGAGTAAAGGTAAAATAAACAATAATTAAAATAATATATTTTTTAATATTTTGGCAATACCAAAAACTTTTTAAATAAAGAATTTTCCAGAAAAAAATTTAAAGGAAAATTTAAGTTATATAAAGTATTGTTTAATTTACATTACCTCATTTTTCGCATTTCTTTGGCTCATGGGTAAGATCACCTCAAATGGACCCATTTTCCACTTGATTATGGATTTTATGTTTATATATTTTTTTAGGGCCAAGACATCATTGACAATTAAATTCCAAAACAGTTTATCAAAATTTTCATTTTACCATCATTTTTTTGTAAAATAAAAATTTTGCGGACTTTTAATTGAAAAATCAATTACAAAAAACCATTAAATATAATTTAATGAAATTTTCAGAATTTGTTGTTTAATATTCATGTTTTCAAGACAGTAAAACATCTGAAAATTATTTGTTTACGTATTATCATACTTTTTTATTAACATTTAAGTACACAAATGCAAATTATGATGACTTCTCCCACAAATAATGAAAAAAGAAATTGTTAGATTCGGTATTTATTATAGTTAAATATTCCGAAAAAAAAATTCACTGCTCGCTATTAGTTTAAATAATACAAATTTCTCGACTCAGCGCGTCGAACCCACTGATTCTTTAATAAATAAAAGTATTATACACTAAAAATAATGTTATTTAAGACTTGCTTTTATTTTTTAAATATAACCTAGTTAAAAAATAATGATAATTTTTAATAACAAATGAAAATTACCAAATAAATTATTTAAATGAAATAGTACATATTTTAGTAACATCGTATTTTTTATTTTATTTTTTTTTTATTTTGTTGCTGTAAATTTTTTTATCTTCGAAGAGAATTTTACATTTTATGTTATGTGTTATGTTCATCTTGGGAGCAAAAACCAAAATTTATGTTTTAAAAATAATTTTTTGGTCATTCATATAATGATGAAGCAGTTATTATCTTATTATCATTACTGTGTTGAAAACTAGCACAATAAGCTTGTGTTTTACGCTTCCTCCCAAGCCATTGCATGCTCCTTTATTTATTTATTTATTTATTTAAATGGACGTAAAAAGGCACAAACAGGCAGAGAGAGCCCACTAGAGTGCCTACAATATGCTATTACATTTACCCTAAAAAAATGCGAAAAAATACAATTCAGTGCTTATGCACAACAGTGAATCTTGCTCCCTTAAATTATACAAAATTCAGACATAAATTAAAAATCAATTAAAAATTCAAAATATTGCAAAAAATAAAAGAATTTATACAATAATAGGCCCTAATGCAAAATATATAATTGTAAAAAAAAACAAAAACACAGAGATATAACCAGTGAATATATAAAAACTTTTAATTTCTCACTTCCATAAAAAGAGTTTTTAATTTAATTTTGACTTGATTTTTTGACATGGAAAAAAAGTCCAAAACATTACTGTACTTGTTGCCATTGTGTGTCAACCTCACTAACTAAGGTGAGTTTTGGGAACAACTAGTATTTCTAAAAGGGACATTGAATAATTCATTCAGCCGTAGAGTTCTAGAGGGAACATTGAAGTATAATTGTGACAGGATATCAGAGCTAACAACAAATCAGACATCACTCTTCTCTTCTCCAGAGAGAGAATTCGGAAATGTCCTCTAGCCAAAGAGATGTCCCCTTCGGGAATGATAAAATTATTTTTGAATGAAATATATTTTAAAAACTTATTTTGTACATTTTCTAGTCGTTCAGCGTAAGTGTTGTACTGGGGATTCCAGATTATAGAACCAAAGCTTAATTTACTCAGTACAAAGGCATTGTAAAGACATAGGATTACATTAGTGTTGGAAAACAAACTACATTTTCTGATTACGTAACCCAGTAATCTCAAGGAAGAGTTTACAACTGACTGTATATGCAGATGAAAAATTAACTTAGAATCGTATATGACTCCAAGGTCTTTTATATTTTCTACCTTCTTTAAATTGTTATTAGAGATTTTATAATCAAATAATATTTTATTTTTGTTTCGTATAAATGATATGGTCTGACATTTGGCTAAATTCAAAAATAGTCCGTTGTCGTCACAAAACCTTGATACCTGGTTCAAGTCATGCTGTAGATTATCACAGTCATTTAAACTGTAGATTTTTTTAAATATTTTTAAATCATCTGCGTATAACAAATAATTACAAAAAGAGAAACACTTTTTTATATTGTTTATATATAATATAAAAAAGAGTGGCCCCAGGTGTGAACCCTGAGGTACTCCAGAGGTTGGAATGAATGCATACGACATATACCCCTGCGCTGATACTCGTGATGGTCTATTTTTGATATACGACTCGATCCAGCTCAGAAGTGTGCCACCCACACCGACCTCAGCCAAGCGATTCAACAGAATGTTGTGACTGATTTTATCAAAAGCCTTGCTGAAGTCGGTGTAGACAACATCCACCTGAATTCTCTTATCCATATTGCTATGTAGGTATTCGCTGAAAGTGAACAGATTTGTTTCCAGTGATCGACCAGGGTAGAACCCATGCTGTTCTGGTATTATAAGATTTGTAATATGTGCAAAGATATATTAGTTTTTCAAAAACTTTAGGAATTATTGACAGTTTCGTTATTGGTCTATAATTTTTAACATCATGTTTCTGACCATTCTTGAATATAGGTACTACAGTACATACCTTCCACAAGTCCGGAAATTTACTCATCTTTAACGATTTATTAAAGAGCAGTGTAAGGGGCTAACTCAATGATACAGCACATTTCTTTATAAAAAGAGGTGGTAGGTTGTCAGGTCCCGAACCTTTATTAACATTAAGTGTTTGAAGTGCTATCAATACTTTGCTATCACATATGATATTACTCAAATTAGAGCTGTCATGGGCTTGTACAAAATTGTTTTGATTTAGAGGACATCTTTCGGGCTCGAAGACACTACCGAAGTATGAGCTAAATAGATTACTTATATCATTACCAGTGTTAGCAACCTTATTTTCGAAATGTATCTCGTTAGGTATTTTAACTATATTTTGTTTTTTAATGGAAGCGTAACTCCAGAATTTAGACGGATTTTGATACAGATTATCTTCCATTGATTTAATATACCTTTTAAAATCCGCGCCTACGAGTTTTTTGGACATGGTTCTTAGGGATTTAAATAAATTGTAATCATTTTCATTTTTGTTTATCCGCCACTTTTTGTGTAAGCTATTTTTTTCTCTAATAATTCGAATTATTTTTTGAGAATAATACATAATCATTATTCATCATTATCATCAACTGAACCATGACCAAAAGTAGCAAACCAATCAATATCTAAAATATCCTGATTTATTTTACCATAATCCGACCTCCTATAGCTATAATACTTTTTATGTTTATATGCTAAACCTTTATAATTTGTAACAGAGTACAGAAATTAAATAGCTGGATGATATCCATCCTCAGCCACAAGAGGATTTGAACAATGTCCGATATTATTTAAGTTAGGCTTGTTACAAAAAATCAAGTCAAGAATTTTATTGTTGCTATTAAAAATATTGTTATACTGCAAATGTGAATACCTATTTTCTACACTGTACGGTTCAAAATAATCACATCCCATTGCACTGAAGAAAGATTAAAGTCCCCACAGATAAGAAATTCCCTGTTATTTTTACAAGTCGAGCTTAACTTTGATGAAAAACTTACTTGGGCTTCGGCGTCACTAGGTGGCAAGTACACGCAACAAACAAACAGCTGATGGTTACCCCCCAGTCTCAGAGACACCCAAAGGTCATCAGCGTCACTCTGAAGCTGCCATGAGATGTATTAAAAATCAAACCTTTTTAACTATATTTGGATCAGTATTAGACAGAAAATTCGGTGCTCTTTAAAAAGAAACAAAAACATAAATAGTAGCTAAAAAGCTTTTCTTTTTACTGGCGGCCGCCTTGGTTTTTATAATGATCCGCTTCCCGCACGTGTCTTTAAAAAAAGTACATATAAAAAACAAAGGCGGCCACCAATAAAAAACAAACCTTTTTAGCTACTTTTTAGGTTTTTTTCTTTTCAAAGAGCACCGAACTTTTATTCTAATACTTATTCAACTATACATTTTTTAATATTTTGGCAATTCCAAAAACTTTTTGAATAAAGAATTTTCCAGAAAAACATTACAAATGAAAGTAGCTACTTTTTTATTTTTTATATAGAAATGGAGTGGCTGTTAATAAATAAGGAATTTAAATTAAATTATTAAAAACTTAAATTGATTGTTTAAAAAAGAATAAATTTTTAGCAACAGTAGTTTCTAAATAAAAGAAAATAAAAAATGAGATGCTACTAAAATATGTACTATTTCATTTAAATAATTCATTTGTTAATTGTAATTTCTTATTAAAAATTAAACAAGTGTCCTTATTTTTTAACTATGTTATATTTAATAAATAAAAGCAAGTGTTAAATAACATTATATTTTAGTTAATAATACTTTTATTTATTAAAGAATGAGTGGCGTCGACAGTGCGCTTGAACGCGCTTTATAATCATGGCGCGGCGCTCACTCATAAACAACTTTATATTATTTAACCTACTTGCGAGCAGTGAATTTTTTTTCCGGAATATACAACGATAATAAATAGCGAATCTAACAAAAAAAAAACATTATTTGAGAGAGAAGTCATCCAAATTTGCATTTGTTTATTTAAATATTAATAAAAAATATGATAATAAACAAATCATTTTCAGATATTTTACTGCTTTAAAAATATGATTATTAAACAACAAATCCTGAAAATTTCATTGAATTATCTTTAATGGTTTTTTGTAATTAATTTTTTAATTAAAAGTCCGCAAAATTTTTATTGTAAAAAAATTGTTAAAATGAAAATTTTAAAAAACTGTTCTGGGATTTAATTGTTGATGATGTCTGAAAAAATATATAAACTTTAATTCCATGGTGATGTGAAAAATGGGAGGGTTTATTTGAGGTTATCTTACCCATATATAGTTTGTCCAAGCTAACATTTTTAAGTTGGCAATGCGAATATCCCTACATATTAGTAATTTTTATTTTTCAGATTTAAGTTGGCTGATATAAGAATTTTAGTCAGGACCGTACTGAGGGAAGGGAGTTTCAAAATTTTAAGATCTTAAAAAAATTGTTGTTAGATTACAATAACTAAATTCATCAGTATTTTTTTCTTGCTGTTCATATATTTGCATAAATTGTGAAAGCTTGATGTTTGGCCATAATATTTTATTAAAAATTATTATTTTCGCCTATCTAGTGCAGATTAATTGTTATTTATTAAGTGTTTGTTATTTAGAAATAGTTTGAACTATTTTACACTTTTTGTACACACATAGTCCTTAAATACACCTTCAATTAGAGCGCTTAGGCACTAAAAAAAAATGTAAAATAGTATAAACTATTTCTGAATATCAAACAGACCTGTTATGTTTTGTTATATTTGGGGAAAGTCTTTACAGTTGAATTAAAAAAGCCTGATAAAATATCTCACTATAAGGGATGGTTCGATACCCTTTTTATGCAAATTTACAATTTTTAAAGACCCAAAAAAAAAAAGGTTTATTTCATCTGATATAACTTCATTAGCGTTCCTATATTAAATTATAAAATAAATAAACAAAACAGTAATAATCTTTATTTATTCAGAGTATCATTAACACAATAGGATGCACTTAAGATAAGAGAGCAGACAAAGTGGTAGGTTTGGGGTTTTTGCAGCGGGGCTGTAAATTTGCTTTGAGTTCAAGCATTTTGGCAACTACTGGGCCATTTATGTAATGTGTTTAAATGAAATAGCTTTTCAAATTAGGTAGAAACATCTCTAACCCTTCTCAAAATTTTCAGCTATCATCTCGCCATGGAATTCCCCCTTTTTTTTTAGATTTAAAACTTCTAACCTCAACAAACCCCTTTTTTTTAAAGTGTGGAATAATTAAAACCCCGGTTATACAAATTCTTAAGCATATTTTGCATATTTTGTCCGTTTTTGAAAAAAAAAACATATTTTTGATACATTTTGATTTACCTGCATATTATGGCCTTTTCCAAAAAAAATTTTTAAAATTTAATCTAAATTCTTTATCATCAGTGGGCTGACTCCCCCTCTAACTTTGGGGGTTTTAGGTTTAAAAAAATGAGGTTTTTTTATTTTAATAGGGTTTTGGTTTTACCAAATTATTAATACTTTAAAATAAAAGGGTTTGGACATTTGGGAAATTTTTAAATTTGGGGGCATAATAGACTCAGGTTGTATTTTTATTTGTCAAAAACCTTTGTTGAAGTGATTTTAATTGGGAATAAAAATGGGAAAAAAATAAAAAAAGCGATGGATTAAGGGTTTTTGGTTAAATTTAGTGGAGAAAAGTTTTTTAAAACCTGTTCAAAAAAATTGTTTTTTGGGAAAAATTTCAAGTGGATCAGCATTTAAAAACAGCGCCAAGCGAAGGTTACAAAAAAAAATGTGCGCCATTCAGCAGAGTGTTAAAAACGCATTTCAAAATGTGGGTGCAAAATCTCAGTCGGAAAAGGAACTTTTTAACAAGACTTGTGTCAAACTATGATGGCAGCTAAATACCACTAAAAAAAATTCAAACCC
>JAHBCN010022161.1:0-13475 GCA_019359885.1 Listronotus oregonensis | reverse complement strand
AATAGATTCTTCTATTGTTGTATAAAAAAATTTTTTTTATTGGTATTTTATTTTAATAAGAAAGAGGTGTGCAAGTCTAAAACAATCTTCGGGTAATCTAAATAAGAAGATTTCCTTAACGCTTTTTCTTTTTTAAGCAATGCATTTGGTAAATCCACTTTTACCAAACCTAAACAACAAATAAAATAAATCTATAAAAAAGTTTTTTACAAAGCGGTGCCACACAAAAAACACGTACTAATTTTAAAAAATACCCAAAATGCACAAAAGCTACAAGCGTTTTAGATACATTCGCCCTATTTACTAAACAGCTGATACTGTAGCATCATAGTGTCACATGTAAGGCGTGTAAATGAATCCGACACGATTCCGTTACAGACACTTGTTTTCATATATTGTTTATGTCATTTGTGACTGTGGGATGCAAATTTCGCCCTCATATTTTTAAGTAAAATATAAGTGAGTGCCATAACGAATTGTAGATAAATATAATTTAAACTTAAGACGCAGCATTTTTTTTAATATTCACTTTTTTACTAAATGTATCAAATTGCTGTATGTGCGCCAAAAATCTTAAATAAGTTAATGCAACAATTATAATAAAATATAAAGCAAACCCTTAACAAAATATAAAAGCCTAATAACACACAGTCTTTATCTGGACAACGAACATTAATGATTTTAGATTTTATTTCCGTCTTGTTTAAAAACATAATAAGAGTAACTTAAATCTATTTTTATTTAGTACGTTAGCTTGGTAGAAACTTAATTCATTTTAAGAAGAATACAGGTTTCAAAATGATTGCTTATTGTTTGTTTTAAAAAAAGAAGCTCTTTCCTAAAATAATTTTTCTTTTTTATTTATAAAATAATCCAATATAACAGATCTCGACTTTAAGCGAAATTACTTTTTATTGAAAGTTCGGTCATATTAAAAAATAAATTCAAACTACATTATTCACTTTGACGGATTTCTAAGATCTTATTGTTTTTAAAAACAAGGGAAATATTTGTTTAATAAAATGGTATTAAAGATTTACGAATTTTAATCTTTTTTGACATATATAATTACTAAAAAAAAATATACAGTGTTTATTTCAAAAGAACCATAAATATCTTTAAAAAAAAAACTCACCAAAAAAAAAAAAGAAACACGTCGATTTAGATATAAGGGGAAGTTTAATTTGATTTGATAAAATTTTATCGGTCGTCTCCTAACCCAGTTAACCTCATTTGATATTAAATGGCAACCCCATAGTGGACACATCATTTAAGGGCATGAAATTTGTATCCAACAGTACTAAGAAACTTTAAATCGATGGACGTAGAAGCGACTTAGAAGTAAAAATGTGTGTTAATTGTTTATTGTTCAAATAAATTTTATCAAATCCAAAATGTCGCCGTTATTGGCGAGACAAGCTTATTTTGAAATTCCTCGAGACTATTTTAGTGCATTCATTCCAATTATTATTTTTTGTGTTACCTGCACAGCAAAACACTGCAATGCACAAGTTTTTAAGACGTTTAGGAACCAGTTAAATATTACTGTTAGGATTGTCATTTTGACATCGTTAGTTTAAAATTAAGAATCTTGATTTTAAAATGGTGTATACTTTAGCAGAGAGAATAGAAATAATTTTCCTATATGGGGCTGAAGATCGATGCGCGCGTAGAACCGCCAGAGTATTCAATGAGAGGCATCAAAATAAAAACGTGGGGCATAAATATGTAATGGAATTGGTGCGTAAGTTTGAAGAAACTGGATCTGTATGCAACAAAAAAAGTACTAATGAAAGGGTTTTAGACGAAGCACGCCAGGTTGAGGTACTAGGACAGTTCGCAATAGATCCGACGTTGTCTATTCCAAAAGTTTCTAAGCTGACCAATATTTCTACGGGTTCCTGCACAAAATTTTGAAAAGAATAAATTTTTTTCATACAAAATTCAAATTTTTCATAAACTCAGCAAAGATGGTTACGATAGAAGAATACAATTTTACAAATCAATGTGCCGGCGAATTGAGGAAGAACCTCATTTGATCAAAAATCTCTGCTTTATTGACAAATTAACTTTCTTCCTAAATGAAATTCTTAATAGACATAACTGCAGATATTGGGATAATGAAAATCCGCACATATTTCAGGAAGGACATACTAATTTCCAGAGAAGATCAACGTTTGGGCAGGTATTTATGAAACGAAATTATCGGGCCATTCTTTCTGGAAGAAAATTTGACTGGGCAACTGTATCTGAACCTTTTGGAAAATGCGATATACCCTTCTATTAATTTTTTGGAAAATCAGGTGGATGAAAATGGTGCTATGGAACTCAGTGAAAATTTGCATTTCCAGAAGATGGAGCCCCCCCCCACTATGCTTTAGCAGTTCGAGTGGCTCAATGAACAGTTTCCAGGCACATGGATAGCAAACGAGGTGCCATCGAATGGCCACACGGTCCCCAGACTTAACTCCCAGACTTTTTCCTCGGGGGGGTTTTTAAAAAGTAAAGTGTACAAAACGCCACCTGCAAATATTCAAGAACTTAAATGAATTACACTAGAATGCAGGGTATTACCAGACAAACTTTCGCCAACGTTCGCGAAGAATTTCAAAACAGACTTTATTATTGTCTCGCCAATAACGGCGCACATTTTGAGCATTTGATAAAATAAATTATTTAACACGATAAACTAATTAACACACTTTTTACTTCTAAGTCGTTCTGCGTCCATCGATTTAAAGTTTCTTAGTCTGTTGGATAGCTTTCATGCCGCTTACAATGATGTTTTCCCCATGGGGGTTGCCATTTGACATATCAAAGTGGGTTCTGGAGGTTGGGGTGACCGTAAAATTTTATCAAATACAAAATTAAACTTCCCCCTGTATAAAATGCGTGTTTCTTTGTTTTTTGGTGAGTGTTTTTTTTAAAGATATTTGGGTGGTTCGTTTTGAAATAAAAGCACGTATTTAATATATGATAATAATAAATAAGGTTATTTAGACATTTTGAAAAAAAAACAATGTTTAGTTTATAATAAGAACAGATTTTGTGATTCTGTGATAAAAAATATTAGCTTTTATTCGTCATATCCTCTAATAGTTAAGACAACGTAGATTTTCGGATACCTTACAATATTACAGGTATTTATTTTGGACATTAATTTATTTAACAAAAGAAATTATAATAAATTAATTGTAAATAAACTTTTACAGGTTATTTAATTACTTAAATAAATAAAAATATTTATAATGATTATAAAAATTACCCTGGAAAAAAATATTGTTTAGTCACAATTAATAATTTATAGATTTTTACATAATATGTATAACGACTCACCATATATACACATGGTAAAGGTTCATTTAGTATTGTTAATTATGTTTTCGCGCAGGCTGACAACTTATTGGATACAGGGGGTAGCAACAAGGGGTGAAAGTGCAAAATTTTTTGGAAAAAAATCGTCATCGAAAATATGCTTCAAAATTTTCCCGGGTGAATGTCTTAAACCCCCTTAGCTGAAATCCTAAGGGGCTGACAGCTAGGTGGATACAAAAAGGGGTGGCGGATAAGGATAAAGAGGGTAAAAATTTAAGCAAAAAATCGTCATCGATAATGTGTCTAAATCCAAAAGGTCTGATAGTTACGTAGATACCAAGGTCAGTAAAACGGTTTCAAATTATCCCGAGCGCTTATATACTTTATACAGGGTGTTTTTTAATTGAATGTCGATATTTAAGGGGGCAATTTTTGGGTCCATTTTAAAAACAAAATTTCATATGAACGTATGGCCTTAACGTCCCAAGTTTTAAGATACAGGGTGGTAATTTTTTTAAAATAAATCATTAATCATTAAGAGGCATTTTTTAGTCTACTGCATTTTTTTTTCCACCAATGGCGTTCGTAAGGAATTTGATCTGCCAATTTTCGCAAATATTGATGGTACGTCACTAATTTCTCTTAAAATAAAAAATATTTTTGAAATCCCCAATCATTTATAAGTAAAGTTGATCACTTAATTTTTTTCAATACGATGCACGGTTTTCGCTTAAAAAAGTAAAAACCATTTCTCTGCATGATCATAACAATATCACCATGCAGAGAAATATCTAGATTAAATTTTTCTAGGTAAAAACCGTGCGTCGGACTAAAAGAATTATGAGCAGATTTGATCTCTTGAATTTGCTTATAAATGATTGGGGATTTTAAAAATATTTTTTATTTTAAAAGAAATCAATGACGCACCATCAATATCTGCCAAAATAGGCAGGTCAAATTTCGTACAAACGCCACTGGTGGATATAAAAAATGTAGTACACTAAAAAATGCCTCTTGATACATAGTACATGTATGCCAAATTTGATTAAAATATCTAAAATGGTAGTACTGATATTAATAATAAATGATTTATTTTTGAAAATTTTACAACCTGATGAGGTTTTTTACTTAAAAAAAACCCTTAAATATTAACATTTAATTAAAAAACACTCTGTATAAAGTAAGCGCTCGGGATAATTTGACACCGTTTTACTGCCCTCGGTATCCACCTAACTGTCAGCCCTTTTGGATTTAGACCCCTTAGAAGTTCAACTTTAGGTGGTCATATTGACAATGACATATTATTTATGACGATTTTTTGCCTAAATTTTTACCCTCTTTACCCCTATCCGCTACCCCTTTTGTATCCACCTAGCTGTCAGCCCCTTGGGATTTCAGCTAATGGGATTAAGACCTTCACCTGGGAAAATTTTGAAGCATATTTTCGATGACGATTTTTGCCCCAAAAATTTTGCACTTTTACGCCTTGTTGCTACCCCCTACATAATTAACAATATTAAATGAACATGTTTTACGGGAGAAACTTCATATTACAGATGACAATGATTTTTCGGCTTCAGCTCTTAGACCAGTAATAGAAAGCTTGGCCTAGAATCAGATAAAGTTAAATTGGGGCAGGGTTGCTGCTTAAGTGTTAAAACATGCATTACTTATACATATATACAATTTTAAGTATACTGTAATATAATTAAAATATTTAAATTTTTTCATTTTTTTTTTTTAATTTTTATAACATTTTTTTAATAAATTGAGATCAGGTGGGTATGCTATTGACTTCGGTACCTAACGTTTTGCTTACGCGCCATAATCATTAACAAAAGTTTATTTGTTTTTTTTTTTAATTTTAATTGCATTTTATGTATTTTAAATATAAATAACATTAGGTTTAATAATTTTAATTTTTATTTTAATTAAGTCTGAAATACGACTAAAGTGTCTATTTAATAAAAAAAAATTAACATAGAATACTTAATAAACAATTTTTATAACATGCAATTAAAACGTTTTCATAGAATTTCGGCAAAAAAGAACTACATTAAGAACGAAAAATAGTTTAAGATGTAACTTTACAGACAATTAAAAATAATATTTTTTTAAAAAGGCACTACATGATGTTTTTGTTAAGAACTTTTTTTTAAAATCACTAAAAAAGTTTGTTTATGTGCTTATCTAACCAACACAATTTAAACAAACCCGTAGATTAAACCAGTCGAATATTGTGATATATTTGGTTTCATTAGAATTTAAAATTCCTTCCTCTTTTTGTTAGTGAAAATCAGAAAATGACAGTACTTTTCTTTCTTTTTAAAAAACACATTTTTTTTTGTTATCTAAAGGTCCCAAAGTCCAGGAAATATATATATATATATATATATATATATATATATATATATATATATATATATATATATATATATATATATATATATATATATATATATATATATATATAAAAAGATACTTTTTAGTACAATCCCCGTGTGTATAATAAGAGAAAAATTATGTCTTAAATATGTCTTTTTATCGTTTAGTTTAGAGTGTGACACAAAAGATTAAGGTACAATTTGGTTTAGGATACAAAGTAAATAAAAAAAGAATTATATAAAAAAGATAATAATATAAGTAATAAGAGTAATAAGATATCTAACGAATAAACTCGAATTAAGATAAATAAATAAAAACCAAAAAAGAACCAGAATGGAAAAGTAAAATATTTTTACGTAGTAAGTAGTAAAAAATTTAAACAGTAAAAAATTAACTTGTCCCCATCCGGCATTTTTTTTAAAAAATATTCTAAAAAAGTAAATAGTACTAACATAATAAAAGTAAATAAAAAAAATAAAAACCAAGCATTATAAGAAATACTTAAACTAGGTAGAATCGGGGAAATTAAATATTTTTTTATTTAATATTAGCTTTGCTAAAATTTTTTTTTGTAATTATCTTTATTGATTACTAAACTGTACTTAATTACTAAACTGTACTAAATTTAGAATAGAAATTATAAATATATTAAGTAGCACCCGTAAAAAATTAGCAAAATCCAATTGTTTTTTCTATACTGAGATAAAGTGTTTGGTAAGTTTAAAAAAAGTTGTTAAAAACATTCATCGATAGTACAAGTCAAAGAACGGCGTGTTTTTAAAATTTTACAAAACTTTAAAACTCGGTGTAAAGCACTGCAAAACCATTTATTTGTATTTATACCCAAACTAACAAAATATAATAACACTAACAAAACATTTTGTTTCAAACTTGCCAAAGGACCGAAAAGCAGTTTAGAAGAACTTAGGGCCGTAAAAAAGGGAAATTTAAAGGACTTAAAGGATTTCAGAGCGAGAGGGAGTATAACGAAATTTAACGTATCTTTGTGCCTATTTTCGCCTTTTTTTGCCGTCTTTTCGTACTTATCTTATTTTGCGAAAGAATGGGATTTGGATTAGGATTCGTATAAGTCTGTTTGTAGAAAAAGGTATCATTATTATTTTTTTTAAAGTTAACTTATCCTGAAATAATTAAATTTATTTTTTATATTTTTTTTTGATGACTGTTTTTATAAAATCTCTTGTTCTAGAAATAAAAAATTTTAATATTTTTCATTATAATTAAAAAGTTTTACTTTTACAACCGACTGGTTCTGTATCTCTTTTGAATAATATGATACAAGTTGCCGAGATGCAAAACAATTAATTTTTATTAAAAGCAGGGCCGGATTCAACTTTTTGCCGCCCTAGCCTAATATTCAATATTTTGGATATCAGAACAAAAATTTAGCATCCAAAGAATGTAAACTTTACAAGTAATTCTTATAAAAATTTAATAAACAAATTTAACAAAACTAACGGCCGAGTGATGATCGCTTTGTTAAAGTTAGTAATTTCAAATTTAACAAAAATGAAAAAACTCGACAACGCAGCACATTTTTAAACATTTTTTGGTAACTAGATAACAAGAAATAGTTTAGTTCGGAATTTTTCGTTTAAATCCCTTAAGCTCAAAAAAGATTTAAAAAATAATTACCTTGCACTTTTGCATAGAATATGAATAAAATTAGTTCACACAACAAAGTTATTTTATATATTTTCTTCAAAAACAATACTGCAGAACTTTTTCTAATTTGGGTTTTTACCAGGTTTTTAATATAATTCATGCCTACTAAATTTTATTGGTACCTTTTGGTAGGTGATTCATCTAGAGTGGACAAAGTATTTGCTTTATTTTCCTAGAGAATTAATGTTTTAATTTAATAAATATTATTAAAACAATTTATTTACAAGAATTTTATTACTTACTGCTCTTTAATCATTGGAATAGACACTGCTATAGGTTTTACTTTTAATGAAAATCAACGTTTTTATCATTTAAAAAGAACAAGCAAAACTTTTTATTATTAAACTTTCAAACATTCTTCTTACTTCTTACTACTGTTTTCTTACAACTAACGACATCTATACTTTTGTATTGAAACAGAAAACTTTTAACATCCTAAATCCTAAAATCTAAAAGTATTAACATTTTTAAATACCAGAACATAACTTATAAAATTTTTCTTTAAATTAATATTCATCTATTTCCTTTAAAACAAAAAAATAATAAAGTACAACATTTTCCCACTCTACGTCAGTTGTGGGCGGACGGGCAAACTATTTCCGCAGACTAATCACACGAAAGAAGGGAAAAGTTGTTTTTTTATTCGTCTTTTTTTTACGCACTGTAAGACTTGATCGGACATGTATTTTGGCAAAATTATAATCATAATGCAAGCTGAAAACAATAGGACGTTGCCTTAAATCATTAAATTGAAACATTTTGCATCTCTTGCGATGCAAATGAGATTCACTTACTTAAAGCTTACGTTTTCAGCGTGCATTACAAAAATATTATAATTTTACAAAGATCAAGACGATCAAGTCTAACAGTGTGCGTAAGAAAAAAGACGAATAAAACTAAAACTTTTCCCCCCGATTTTCGTGCTGATTAGTCGGAGGAGAATGATATGCCCCCCCGGGCCCCCTTCTCAGCACGTAGACGGGGGAAAATGTTGCCTTTTATTCTTATTTTTTTTTTTTTCACGTGGAATTTCGACCACACGACCAAGTTGCAGGACTGCTCTGGTATATGTATCGAAGGTTGCGATAGATAATTTAAGGCTTATTTTAGCGACGAAAATTTTTCCCCGCCTCAGACTGGGGTTTCGAAAAGTTTAACAATAAAAGGACCATTATTATGTGAAATCGTAAAAAACGGCCTTGGGGCTACTCCAAACCCTATCTCATCTAGCGTGCGTGTAAAAATTATTTTTGTATATGCGCTGTTTCTAAAACCAAGAACATCTTTCCATTGCGTGCAATATTTCTTAGATCAAGTTTTACACGCTAAAGTGCGTTTAACTTGGGTTTCGAAAACCCTTGCGACGAATCGGACCTTTACCACATCGGGTCTCTAACAGTATTTTTAAGTACCGTATGTATTATTTAAACAGCATTACCTTATGCTTATTAAAGAGGTTAGTTACCGGCTCTATCAATAAAATGTAGTAGCCATCCATGAATTATATTAGAAAACCTGTAAAAGGCCCAAATTTAAAGAAATTCTGCAGTATTGGTGATTTGAGCTACTATTGTGGTTGTTTTTTAAAAAAAATATATAAAATAACTTTGTTGAAATGTCGATTCAACTGTTTTCATTTTGGTGCAACGTAACTAATATTTTTTGTTTTATGTTTATTTGATTTTGAATGCAAAGTCCCAAACTAAAATATTTTGACAATTAGTTAACGTTTAAGTTATACCCTGTTGCCAAGAGTGTTCATTTTTATCTTTGTTAAATGTAACCCATTGTTAAGTCCATTGCTAAGTTTAACAACGCGTTCATCACTCGGGCCCTAAGACATGCAGAAAATTAAATATCAATTCTTTAAAACAAACTAATTTCATAATATAAAAACAAAATATAAATTAAAAAATTTTTAAAAAAAATAAGTCCTTTTTTTTAACTATGTATTATTTAATTCTAGGTTAAACTTTTAACCTTTTTTTCAAAATCAATAATTATAATTAAAATTAACAATTACATAAAAAAATTAATTTTGCCCATAATATTTCCGCCCTAGGATTTAGCCTACTCAGCCTGTGTAAAGCCACCCCTGATTAGAAATATATTAATTTTCTATTTTTTAAAACTTCGTATTATGGAATAATCTATAAAGTCAAATTACCGATCAGTTGCTAAAACAGTTTTAGAGATTTTTTTTATTATTTCTATTTTAAATGAACTGGTTCATAGGTAGACTTTTTCTAAAAAAAATCCTTTTAATTGTACTGCACTCAAGTTTCTAAGTATTTATTTTGTATTTGTAATTATTAATATTAGAAAGTTGCATTTAAAAAAAATAATAATAATTTAAATAATAGATATATTCTCATTTATTACAAAATATTCTGTGTTTTACTTACCAAACCGTTCCCCACATTCAAAGAAAATGTTTAATGCAACGTTTAAATAATTTAAATTTATATTATAAGTTAATTTAAAGATTTAAGTTTATTTTATGTATGGTTTTGTATGCACAAGTCTATACCCTGGACCTGGACTAAAGCGGTCCCTTCTTGCATGTTTGGCGGCAGATAAAGCAAATAATCCATTATACTAAAATAATAATCCTATAATAAAAGGATAAACCATATATTATTAAAATCTTGTAAACAAAAAGCGTTACAGATTAAGTTTATTTATGAAAAGTTGCCTACCAAATGCCTCTTATGTACCTAGTTTAAAATAATTTAAGAAAGCAAATTTTTTTTTTAAATAAAGAATTTGTTATTAGAATAATATAAAAAAACTATCATAAAAGGATATTATTTATTTTTTTTACCATTATTCGAAGGTTCTTCTGCATTTCTTTCTATGTTTACTAAAGCAGAGCTTTAAACCTTTTTTACCCAAAAATGACAAAAGGTAAAAAAATGGGTAAATTTGGTATTAAAAATATTATTACTTTTTATTTTTTTTAAATGTCAACTAAAAATCATATGTTATTAACTAAATAAAAAAATTGTTATTATTGGTTTTACTTTGTTATATGTTTTATTTATTAGTATGTGTTAAAGTACAGGTATTGCTTTTTCCGTTACTTAAACATTAACAAAAATTAAAAGTAATGAATTAGTAAATATTCATTTTTATGAAAACCGTAAAAACCAAGTTGAATGCATGCACTAGCAAATAAAAGAATATATTTATGACACAAAAGTCTGAGGCAGATTAAAAGTAGAAGTTGCTAATTTTTTAATTATTTTGGTGTAATAAGATTTTTTTTAATGATCTTTGTCTAACTAAACATAGAAACACAAACATGACAAAAGGCAACACCTGCTTTATTTTACAAACCTTTTCTATACAAAGACCCCGCAATTTTCGTATGAAAAATGGGTTTCGGTAATTTTTTTCAAACTTACACACGATATTTCTCAACACGCTGATCCATGGGCAAAAAAACCAAAGTCCCCTAACCCTCGCAAAATCACCATCAAAGGTCATTGGGTTTTTGCCTACAGAAAATGGGCTTCTGTCAATTGGTTTCAAACTTTGTACAGTGATAGTTTCAACACGCCGAAAAGTCTTTACGGGCACAAAGCCCGAAAACCCCCAAACCCCAAAATCACCCTCAAAGGTCATTGGCATATTTCTTATAGAAAATGGGTTTTGACCAATTGTTTCCAAACTTTGTATTTGATAGCCCCAACATGCTGAACAAAAGTCTCCACCGACACAAAAAAAACTTCCCACCCTTTCAAAATCCCTCTTAAAGGTCAGTGGGATGATTTTCACTGATAGTTTGATCAATTGCTTTGAAAATTTTTTGATAGTTTTTGTCGAATTAAAGCCACTTAAATAGTTACAAAGCTACAGCCTGACATACCCTGTACCTGGATTTCTCACCCAAAACTTCCGCTTTCCTGTTGACCGGGGACGAGTTAGCTACTTGCATGATTTTTTTTAATTTTTAATGTGTTTCTTCAAACTTTGTTATATACCTTTTTTTTCTGTGAATTTTGGTATAGACAATATGATATAAAAAAGCCTTTTTTACAACCTTTATAACGGTTTCCGGGAAAAAGTATGTAGAATTATTAGAAACCCGAGATATGACATTTCAAAGTAGAAGAAGTAGTCCATATCACAAAATTTTTGGATATTATAAAATAGATCCTGTGTTTTATCACAAAATCATATACCTCCAGGAAAAGCTTCTGCCATAAAGATGGATTATACCCAAATACATTTAATTTATAAGAAAGATATACAAAAGCCAACTATTACAAAAAAAGTTAACCAATTACAAAAGAGTAAATTTTCTACATTGCCTTAATTGTTTTGATTCTTATGTTAAATTAAATGTAACATTTAATCATTTCTTTTAAAAAGTGGCCTTGGGTACATCTTTCTTATAACGTATTTTGTATATAGGCTAATAATAATCATCTCTATGCCAGAAACAGGTCCCTCTTTCCCTAGAGCTCTATAACTTGTCAATAAAACAACATGTTGTTAAAGACAGTTTTTATTTCATTCCATATAATACCACAAAATATTCACTACTTTCTCAACCTTGAAATGTCATATTTTGGTTTCTATTTTTTTTCTTTACTTTACCTAGGTACCATTTTTAAGGGTCGCAAATAGGCTTTTATTTCTTTGTGAATACAAAAAACTACAGGGAAAAAATTATATGGCAAAGTCTAAAAAAAAAACATTTAAAATTATAAAAAACCATGAAAGTGACCAAATTTAAAGACTTTTAACAAAACCATAATCATAACAGTTTCTTTCTGTAAGCAATACTTATAGCTAAGTTGAAACGTGGAAAAAAAAAAAGTTTTTAAAAAATATTTGTTTCGTTTTTTTTTTTCTTTGTTTTTTTTTTAAAAAATTTTTGTCCATTTTATTTCGGCATAGGACAGTTTGATATAAAATTTAAATTTGAACAACCATTCTCTTTACATATGTGTACAAAAAGTGCATAGAATTTTAGTTAATATCAAAAAACTGCAAAGAAGACAAATTTACCCATATCTCAAAAATGTAACCTTAAAATGTAGCATTCCGCGGTTTTCCATATTTTAGGATTAATTGAAAGCATAAAACAATAAAACTCCGTTAGCGTTGAGTTCCTTTCTATAGTACAAAGTGGATAGCCTAATGTGTTTTCCTTTTAAAATTATTCGTATGAATAAATATATTTTTTTAATGTTTTTTTTATTGCTGACTTCACGATTGTTATCTCTTAGTGGAACAATCATAAGAATTTATCTAAAAGCAAACTTGAACGGATTTTTATCAAGATGTGTCAGAACAGAAAGAACTTTTGAGGGGTTAAGAAAATATGCTAATAGAAATTTAAGTCGACATTAATGTTTTTGTTTTTTCGTGGAAGCAAATTGTTTTAGTATTTTAAGCTTTTAAAACACAAAAACTGACATAATAAGCATAAAAAATACTGAAGGTGTTTAAACAATAACAGATATTATTTGTTTTTAATAATGACTAGAATATAAAAATTACTAAAATTAATAAATATAAATATTACTTATTATTTCCAAATTTAATAATTTTAAAAACGATTGCGTATGATGTCAGCTATTTTGATAATCGCGCTTTTTTAATGAGAAAATACACCAAAGGATATATATATATATATAATATATATATTTATATATATATATATATATATATATTTTATATATATATATATATATATATATATATATATATATATATATATATATATAATATATGTATATATATATATATATATATATATATATATTTTAATATATATATATATATATATATATATATATATATGTAATATATATATATATATATATATATATATATATATATATATATATATATATATATATATATATATATATATATATATTTTAACTTATTTTTTTTCATTTTACAGATAGTCACTCCAAAAACATACCTTAAAAAAAAATTGCATGTTTGCGAATAAGAATGAGTCTATCGATTAAGTTCAGACTTTAATATATTTTTATTTTTTTTTAATATTTATTTTATTTAGTAACTAGTTCCACCTTTTGTAAAAACTTTTTTTATATTTTTTTTAA
>JAHBCN010022160.1:5000-13727 GCA_019359885.1 Listronotus oregonensis | reverse complement strand
TTTTTTTTTTAAATGTTGCTAAAATAAAATTAGATGCTTTCGCCTGGTATTTTTTTATTTAAATCCAAATATCTCAAAAACGGTTGCTTTTATCGACGTAAAAATAACCAAACAGTTATTTAATTTACTTAAAAATGTAATACAGTGCCGTACCAAAAAGTTGTGGTTGTTGAAATAGTAAAAAGACGTGTAGGTGGCACCCCCTACAAGTAAAGGCCGTACTAAGATTAGATTCGAATCCGTTAAACCAAAAAATCCCCGGATACCAAATTTTACTCCAATATTTACATTATAATAGATTTTATTTTGAAAAATAGGAAAATTAAATAAAAACTTTAACAACCTGAATTTCGGAAACGAAGGCCTTGCGGACCCATATTTGTATGAACTTCTAGGTTTATTTTTAGACCCTGACTAAGTTCCTGAAGTATTGACATTTCCTTATGAATCACCCTGTATATATATAATATATATATATATATATATATATATATATATATATATATATATATATATATATATATATATATATATATATATATATATATATATATATATATATATATATATATATATATATATATATATATATCTCGTCGAAATTGGTGAATGTCGACATTCACCGATGAATGTCAATAAAAAAAAACAACGAAAATTAACCAAAACTAACAACTTAGATGCGTTAGTTTTGATTGGTGCTCGTTCAGTTTTTTTTTAATATTTGACATTCACCAATTTCGGACTTTCACGGTAACATATACATATATCCAGAAAAAAAATTCCCAGGGAAAAAAGGAATTTCATAAAAAGTTACATTTTGGTACCTGTTAACAGAGATGTTAATTTTTTTCCCGTCACAGGAAAAATATGTTGTCCCTAATAATCTTTAAACTACATGACATGACATACAATTCAACACATTTAAATTGTATTTTTTTAACCGACTATTTAGCTCCTTTTTTATTATTTTAAAAATCTGGATACCAAAATTAGCAGTCAGCTAAATTCTTAAAAAACTAAACATTAATGAAATATTTACTTTTCCCCTCTTTCCTTTTAGCGATGCAATGTGGCCCAAATATATAAATTGTAGTGATCTTCAGAAACCTCTTGGTGCGAGTTTTAAAAGACGCTCTTCCAAAAACTTCTATATTTAATGATATAGTCATTGTTTTAAAATTAAAATATTTTATTTTTTATACCGAAGGTGGATTATCCTTTTTGTATTAATAATAAAAATAGCATTTCGTTATTAAAACAAACTACCAGAAACAAAGGACCATTTAAGGCGATTATTAAGTAAGTTTTAACAGGTAGATTAAGTTAAGAAAGTCTTGGGGAAGTAATGTTTTAAGCCTGAACTTATATTAACTTTTTAGGCGTAAATATATAAAAGAAAGTATTAGGTAACTTGGGTATATTATCATAATATTGGTAAAATGTTAAATAACCTAACATATTGGAATAAAATCAAAAACCTCTCAGTTCAGTTTAATAGTAAGGCTATCATCAAGCAAAAGTATTTATATTATTTGGTGTATTTTAAAAAATTGCTTTTATGGTCATTGTCTTCTTTAGACATTAATTTACAAGGATGGCCAAAAGTAGGGAATAATTTTTTTTAAACGAGATTAAAAAAACGCAGAAACAGTCATTTATATAATTTTTTGTATTTTTCGGTTAGGTTATAATTATATTTTTTCCTAAACCCCCTAACCCACAGCTTCTCTAACTTTTTTTTTTAAATGAGAACATATGCCTTGTAGAGGCTCTTTAAAAAGCTTATAAAAACTGGAATCCAGCCGTACCAAATAAACAAGGTTTGAGTTTTCTATAACCCATTTTTTTTACTTAGAAATTAAAACAACTATTAAAAAAAAGTTAATTTTATTCCATTCCTTACAGATTACAGAATGTCCCAATTGCTGAAAATTTTCTCCATTCACTATTTGGCACTCTCCAAGGCGGTAGTAAAAGCTGTCCACGGCAGTTCTAATTTTTTCAGCTAGTAAATTGTGTACCTCCACTCTAATATTGTTCTTTAAATCTACAATAGTATCCGGTCTGTCCTGGTAAAACTCTTTCTTTTAAATATCCAAAAAAAAAATCGGGTGCGTTAAGTCAGGGGATCTTGGCGGCCATTTAACTTGATCCCTTCTACCAATCTAGCAATTCGGAAACAGAGCTGTCTCAATTACTTCTTAAAAGTAATTTAATTATAATAACCAATTAAAACTAAAAGTAATTAAATATTTTAGCAATTACTCTATTTAAAGTACCACATATATTAAACACGATACACTAAACAACTAAAATATTATACTAATATGCATCATACACACTATTAAAACTGCTTTCCCGGCAAGTTCAACATTAAATGACTCTAAAAAAAAATATGCTACCCCAAACATCAACAGATTTTTTTAGAGAAAAAAGTATAAAAACGATGGCGGTAAGCATCAATCGAAAATTCTAAATCGGCACGGAGGCGGCGCTCGCCGGATTCAAAGCGGCCCGCCGTGTTTTAGGATGCTCTTTCTGGCAGGCTAAAATTCCGGCAGTTTTTTTCTTAAAGAAAGGTTATTAAATTTTAATTACTTTATAAGTAATCGAAATACTTTCTCAGTAATTGAATTACTGGGGATTCGTGAAAATCAATTACCAATTATAATTACATTATTCTATTAATTAATAATCCAAATACAATTACCTTTTCTGAAAAGTAATTGAATTAAAGTAATCCAATTACTGAGTAGTAAGTGGACACGATTTTTCATTTATTTTAATTTAATTACCGACGGTTCTGTTTGGAAACACTTTGTTTAAGTAGCTTTGAACTTTTATACCATAATGTGGAAACGCCATTCTGTTGGAACCAAATTATTTTATTTTGTACACCAGAAACTGCTAGAGAGAACATCTGAGCAGGAGAAGGTATCAGATCAAATGTTAGAAAATGTAGATAGCGTCCGGCAGTAAGATTTCCTCCAAAAAAGAATGGTCCCAAAATCCTGTTATTAATGATACCTGTCCATACATTCACTTCCTGAGGGTGCTGCATATGCGCTTCGTGAATCCAAAGCGGATTTTCCTGGGACCAAAGGCGATAACTAAGCCCAGTAACTACCCCATTTAAATAGAAAGTAGCCTCATCCGAGAAAAGTATGTGCAGTGAAAAACCATTGTTTTCGTCACACCGTCTCATCATTTCCTTACAAAATTGCAAACGCCAATCATAATTTTCTTCCAAAAGCTCTTGCACAAGACATAATTTATATGGGTGATATTTCTTTTTTTAATACCTTTGAATTGTGCTTCAAGAAGCATTCTAATTGCGGGATAAACAAATAAAGTAAGGATTTTCGGCAATATCTAATGCTATATCCAATTTTTTATCCTCATTTAAAGCAAATGGCCAACTAGTTTTGAGCAAATCACCTACTGTACCGTATTCCTCAAATTTGTAAAATATTTTACTCACAGGCGAAATTTAATTTTTGGGATATTACGCGTTAAATTAATGTGCACACATCACGCTGACTTCTTATTTTGTTTACACATCCAAGCAATTGAAAATTTCGATACGCAGCCTTTTTAACATTATTATTCAGGAAATAAAAAACTTGATTTTAACACGATAGCAATTTTTTGGATTTCGATTTACAACTAAAATGAATAATTAACAAAAACACTCAGAGAAATAAACAAAAACTTTAAATATCGAGATACATACCTTATTCTTGGCTTTAGCAGCAATTAACAAAAAAATTTAATTTCTTTTCATACTCTGTGCAAATTAATTGAATTGTAAAAGTTTATTTTTTGTGGGTTGAATTTCGTTTAACCCAAATTATTTAGGTAAGAATTGGATTGATAGAAAACATAAAACTTGTTTATTTAGTATGGCTGGACTCCGATTTACATAAGCTTTTTAACGACCCCCAAGACATATGTTCTCATTATAACAAAATGGGAAAGCTGGGGGTTTAGGGGTCGAAGAAAAAAATATTTAATATGTAACCAAAAAATTGAAAAAATTAAATATCAATGACCGCGTTTTTGCGTTTAAAAAAAAGTACTCGTTTAAAAATTATAAATTTTTTTCAGGCCTTTGACCATTCCTGTAGTTAACTACATTTAGAAGTTTGGATTTATATTAAAAACTACAACAAATAAAGTACTAAATTTTATAAATCATAAAACAAAAATATTAAACTTTAAATTGCAAACAATTTTAAAATCTTTTTCTGAGTTTCATTTAGGACATGCAAGTCAAACCTAGAGCACCAGATGTGTATTTTTTTACACAATTTATCTTAAGCAAACATGTAAGGTCTGTTTGTTATTTAGAAATATTTTACACTTTTTGTACCCACCTAGTCCTAGAATATTTCTTTTATAAGAGCGCTTACGTAAAAAAAAAGTTAAATAGTGAACTCTACTTTTGAATAACAAACAGACATGTTGAAAACGTAAGTGGTTAAGGAGCAGTAGTCCAGGAAACGAAGCTGAAAAAAGTGCAAAACCTGTCAATTTTTTCAAAATCCATAGATTTGCATAAAAATTTGGGATTAAGCTTAACTTACTCTTCCCTTTAAAATCTAAGTTATGTCGATTGGCGCTCTTTATTTTTTAGGGGTGAAAACTACCCTTTATTGCTAAAACCTATAAAACTATACATTAATGTTTAAGTTAAGTAAAATTTGACCCAAATAAGTAAAAAAAGTACTCTGTTTCTTTGAAACATTATTTGAAATATTTTAGCCTTTACAAATGAACTCTTATTATGATTTAATCCAAAAAAAAATATTTACTTTAAAAAAATTAATATATTATCACAGTTATATACTACCCCCCTATATTACCCCTTATTGCAAAAACCTTCAAAACTTTCATATTAAAGCATAAAATTAGGCTTAAATATGTTAAAAAATAAGTACCTAATTCTTTAAAACAATATTTTTTATATTTGAATCCTTGAAAATCAACCCTTATAATTATTTAATAAAAAAATTAGTTACTCTAGAAAAATAAGCATATTGTTACATAGTTGTAATTAAAAAATGTGACTACTCCAAAGTATTACTAATTTAATTTTGAAATTTCGACCCCTTATAGAGTGCATTACGCCGATAAAGGCTTTTACCCCTTACTACCAAAATATTCAAAAAATTTTTCACTTTTATATTAAAGCTTAAATCAAGTAAAACTTGGCTTAAATAAGTTGAATAATAAATGTGAAATATTAGTTAAAGTATTGCAACCCTTAAAAGCAACCCCCATTATGGATTATTAAAAAAATATGTATATTTAATAAATAAAATAGAAAAAATACGTACAATTACATTAAAAAATGTCTTGAAATGAAAAGATATTTACAAAAAAATGTATTTGGAATTTTGGAATTCTTCAAAAAAGCAAAATTCCTTCAGTTTTTGTGATAAAAAGTTCTTTAAAAAACCATTTGTTGTTTTTTTTTTAAAGCTACAAGATTCTTTATATTTAAACTGTTAAAAAGCCCAACTTTTTTAAAGGGGTGAGTTTAAAGGGCCGAAACAAGATAGTACTCGTCTATACACACGCATTTTAAATGTTTATATCTCACCTTATTTTCGTCATACAGTAAATTTAAAAAAGCAAAATATTTGTTAACTAAAATCTAAAATTTAATACCTTATTAATTTTTACGTATCTTCCTTAAGTTTCAAGTTATTTTAAAGAAAAAGTCATTTTTTATTAAAATTCTGAAATTTGATTTTTACTTGCAGCTCCATTTTTTTTTTCAAAATGAAGTAATTAGGTATTAGCTTTCGAAGATGTTTACACTTAAAAATTTTTGATCCAACTCTATTTTAATCATAACTTACTTAATTTTTATGATACAATTTTGTTGTTTACAGGTATTTTGAGAAATTGCATACTTATCAAGTTATTTGCAAAAAACCGATTAAAAACGTTGATTTTATCGACAAAAACTCCGACTTTTGATCGCGACTAACTCAAAAAGTAGGTATGCATTTTACAAAAAAATTGCATGGAAAATTTTTTGCTTAAAATTCATTTTTATATTATTTCCTGTGGTCAAAATATAAAAAAAAACATTCCACCCCGGAGATGGTTTGGCAACCACAACCAAGGTAAAGGCGTACTTGGCCATGATTTTGATCCTTGGACTATTTCCTACCCACTGTCAAAATTTCAAGTCATTCTATGAATTTTAAAAAAATTGCTAGGGAAAATGGTTCGTTTCCTGGACTACAGCACTGGTGGACGATCTTAAATTGTGAATAAGCAAATGGCATTGTAAAACAATATTTCGATACTTTTACCACAGTTTTACGTTTATTAAGAGTAAAGTTAAATTCTTAAACTGACCATAAATTAAATATAAGTGCAATAAATAGATGACCTAAAAACATTTTACTTATGCTCGTGCTTTTTTATTAAGACTATTACAGTTAAACTACTTTATTATAAATTCATATATTATGGGAAGTCACATATGCCAGAGCATGTTTAAAACTCTAAATTCTAGCTTAAATTGTAAAAGAGATCAATAATTTACAAAAGTAATAGTCCGTTTAATTTTTAAACAAAATACTGTCTATTTAAATATTTAAACTTAAAAATACACGTTTGTTCGAATCAGGCAAAATATGTTGTTTAGTCTTTCATGGAACATACCAAACATGAAAAATAGGTATAATTATTTTAATGTTAGTTAAATAAGTACTTCTTAATTAAAATGGGGAGATCTTTCAAAAACCTAAAATCAGATACATAACACAGTCACAGTAAAAAAGTAGTCTGTACTTCACATGCGATATATGTATAAGTAAACGCACCGTACTGGAACATAGGACTCCTACAATTTAGATGTCAATTTCAAAATACCAATAATAATTTTGTGGCTTGCATCTCAACTTTTCCCCGTTTTTTGGCGCATTTTGGGGTTGGGTTGGGGGGGGGGGGGTAAATTGGGAAAAAATTATCTGTCCAGTTTAGTTGTTTTTTGTTTTTATTTTTTTGTAAGAGGATGCAGTGTTTATAGGCAAGTTTAGTAGAGGGGGTAGCACGTCAACCGACTTCGGTCTGATTTCTTTTGTCATAAATTTTTAAAAATTGTTGCTTTTTGGACCGCAACGTTTTCGCTTAAAAAAACCAAACAGTTTTTCCTAAAAAATAAAATAAAATTTTTCAAATTTTTAAAAAACGTAGAAGCTATTTTTAAGAAAATAATTTAAGGGGATTCATAGAATAAAAAAAAAAAATTATTTTTCGTTTTCAAAGATGATCAAATAAACCACCCTTTTGAGCCAAACAAAACCAAGATTGTAAAAAAACGCCTTCTGACTTTTTTTAATTTAAAGGTAATAATCCAAATTCCCAAACCCAATTTGAAAAGCAATTTTTGTAGATTATTAGCCCATTTCCTGAAACCATAAATTTAGACTTACTGACCTCAGAAAAAAAAAGGGGGGGACCATGAAGGAAAAAGTCGATTCATCAGTAAAAACAATGTTTCTTTAAAATTTTCATTGTTATTTTTCATTTCATTACAGTTTCAAAAATTCCTTTTTCAAAAAAAGATCACGGGAAAATTTAATTGGTTTTTCTTACTTTGTGGGGTCGGTATCAATTTTTTCAGATTTTTTTCCCCTGATCTTCCCCGTTCTGCAATTGTATTAATGGAAACTGTGTTTTTAAAAACTTTTCCATACCATAATTTTTTCTTTCCTTTTTTTTGTTTTTTTTTAGGCACTATCTAGTTTATGTTTTCGGATTAAAACAACCAAATGTCAAAGGTTTTTAATGAGGAAATAGTGGAAAGGGGGGTGGCCGGTTAGAAAAAATTATTAAAAATTCCCAACCCTAACAGGTTTCCCGGTGATTCCGTTCAACAATTTAATTAAAAAAACTTTTTTGCAAATAATCGACACAGTACAACTATTGTGCGAGCGTTCGATACTAAAGAACTATTTCAGAAATAAAATTAATTGTTTGAAAATTATTGATCGATAAGCAATGCGTGCGGCTTTTTTAGGTACACCAAAAAATCGCTAGATCGTCCTATGTTCGCAGTGGTCTGCGCTTTACTGTATAGCCTTAAAACCAAGAATCGACTGTGTCAAGTGACATTTTTTTACAATCTAAAAATCAATGGTTAATATCATTCCTTTTTAAAAATCAACCAATTTACGCTAAATTTAATATACCGGGGTTTTGGAAGTCGTTGTTCACAAATCCGAATTTTCAAATATCATTTAATTTGATTTTTGAAAATGTCGTCTTTCCTATTGGATTCGTCGTTTTGAAATTTGCAAATCTGACCACCGCTGGTCTTATGATCAACGACTTTCAAAACTCCTATGTACCAAATTGGCGTTAATTGGAAAAGTTGTGGATATTTGGGTACATGCTGAATTTTGCAAATCCGAATTTGCATTCGTTCTTAGCGATTCCCAAAACCATCGTACTCCAAATTTGACGAAAATCGATAAATTTTTAAAATTAATTTATTTTAACCCTTAGGGGTTAAAAAAGGAAGGATTTTAAGTTTCCATGCTTTTTTTTAAATAAATGTTTAAAAATAAAAAAAACCTTTTTTTGTAATTTTTCTGGTATTTTTCAGTGATTTTTTTGGTATTTGAGCCCTGTTTTTTGAGGTTTGACAAGTAAAAGGTACAAAAATAGGGTAAAATTATAGAAAATAAGGGATTTTAAGGA
>JAHBCN010022159.1:0-13532 GCA_019359885.1 Listronotus oregonensis | reverse complement strand
ATATATATATATATATATATATATATATATATATATATATATATATATATATATATATATATATATATATATATATATATATATATATATATATATATATATACAGGGTGTCCCACTAAGGGTGGCGAGGTACGTTATTACGGAAACCATAGGCCCTAGAGCTTTGAAAAAAAAACTTAACTACTAAATCGGCCAAAGGAAATTAAACGAAAATATTTTAAAGCTTCTAGAATGGCCGCTAGATGGCGTAACTGCTAAGACAAAACAAAAAAATTGAATTTTCTTAAAAATTGTTTTATTAAGGTACTATTTTGAGAACGGAAATAAAAAGTTCATCCAATTCTGCGTCAGTTTGCTTTTAAGATTTTTTTCGTATCTCTGATAATAAGGGTGGGGGGAGCTGGTAAATAAATTATTTTTAAAATTGCTTTAACTTCCGTAACCATTATCCAAATTTACTCAACTTGAGTTCGTTTGACAGAGAATCTTAAGCTTATTAAAAAATTATTTTAGTGATGGCCGCTAGTTCTTATCTTTTTTCCAGAGGGCGCTGTTCGTAAAAGTTTCAGTTTTTTCAAATTTTCTTAAAAAAATTAAATGGCACGGCATACTTTTTTTACGGCAGTTATAAAGAGTATAAAAATGGCTAAATTTTGGCGAAATCCGCGTTCTGATATCTTTATTCGTTTTCGAGTTATTTTCAAATAACCTATTTTTTCTTCAAAAATTAATGTTAGCCATTAAACAAATGCTTTTTTCTGCGTAAAGTCTTAGCTAAGTAGGCCTTGAGAACAATAAAATACTTTTATTTTTCTTTAAATTTTTATTTTTATTCCAAACATAAAGAAATAAAATTAATACTTCATTTAGCAAAAACCATTCCTTACTTTGATCCAGATTGCCATGGAAACAAAATTTCGTCAATCTAGCATAGCTTTGCATGCTATTAGAATTGTTTGACATTTGATTTATCATAACCCATTGATTATTTAACAATTTCTACAACTAGTTTATGATTTGTCCAGATTTGTAATTTTCTTTTTTAATTGTTAATTAACTGAATTAATAAAAATGTCTTACTCCACTGCGGAAGCCTATGACATGTTAGCCGTTTATTTTCAGTGTTTTGAAAATGCTTGTTTAGCTGAACGAGAATATGTTGCTAACTATCCCGATAGAAGGCATTTAGGAAGAAAAGTATTTACCCGTTTGTCTAGATGTTTGCGCGAAACAGGACGGGTGCATCCTATTCCAGCGCCTAGAAGATATCGGCGAATTAGAAATGAAGACAATATTATCAATGTACTTGCATATGTTCAGATCAATCCACATGTAAGCACCAGAATAATAGCTTTGGATTTAGGAATTAGTAAACGTCGGTCCATCGAATTTTAATAGACCATATCATATTGTATTGCATCAGGCTCTTTCGGAAACTGATTTTGACAGAAGATTAGACCACTATTACTGGTTAAGAACTATGGTCGACGAAGATCCCCATTTTTTGTCCCGCATACTATGGACTGACGAAGCTACGTTCACGAGCACTGGAGGTGTCAATTTGCATAATATGCATTATTGGTCGGTAGATAATCCTCACTGGATGCGTGAAGTAGATCATCAAAATCGATGGAGTGTGAATGTGTGGTGTGGCATATTGGGTGATCAAATTTTTGGACCGTTTATTTTTGATGGTTTTTTAAACGGAGAGATTTATTTGAACTTTTTAACAAACGTCTTACCGGCTCTTTTAGAGAACGTTCCTCTACAAACAAGAATAAACATGTCGTTTCAACATGATGGATGTCCGGCACACTTTTCTCAGAGAGTTCGTAACTTTTTAGACCAGAATCACACAAACGGTTGTATAGGAAGGGAAAGTTTGTTTCCATGGCCAGCTAGATCCCCAGACCTTACTGTGCTCGATTTTTATTTATGGGGAAGAGTAAAAGACATGGTTTTTCAGACACGTCCTACTACCCCAGAAAATATGATTGAAAGGATTCAAAATGCTATTGCTCAAATTCCAAGACCTGAAATTGAAGCAGCCGTATTAAGCACCCACCGTAGGCTAAATCGTTGCATTGAAAATAATGGAAAGCATTTTGAACATTTGTAAAGATTTCGTGTTTGTTCTTTTTTTAAACAATAATGTGTTTTATCATTATTTCTGTTTAATAGTGTTAGTGTTCTAATAGTGTTCTTATTTTATCTTGCTGTTAGCACGCTTGCTTTTAAATGCGGTAAGTTCTAAATAAAAATAAAAGTATTTTATTGTTTTCAAGGCCTACTTAGCTAAGATTTTACGCAGAAAAAAGCATTTGTTTAATGGCTAACATTAATTTTTGAAGAAAAAATAGGTTATTTGAAAATAACTCGAAAACAAATAAAGATATCAGAACGCGGATTTCGCCAAAATTTAGCCTTTTTTATACTCTTTATAACTGTCGTAAAAAAAGTATGCCGTGCCATTTAATTTTTTTAAAAAAATTTGAAAAAACTGAAACTCTTACGAACAGCGCCCTCTGGAAAAAAATATAAGAACTAGCGGCCATCACTAAAATAATTTTTTTAATAAGCTTAAGATTCTCTGTCAAACGAACTCAAGTTGAGTAAATTTGGATAATGGTTACGGAAGTTAAAGCAATTTTAAAAATAATTTATTTACCAGCTTCCCCCACCCTTATTATCAGAGATACGAAAAAAATCTTAAAAGCAAACTGACGCAGAATTGGATGAACTTTTTATTTCCGTTCTCAAAATAGTACCTTAATAAAACAATTTTTAAGAAAATTCAATTTTTTGTTTTGTCTTAGCAGTTACGCCATCTAGCGGCCATTCTAGAAGCTTTAAAATATTTTCGTTTAATTTCCTTTGGCCGATTTAGTAGTTAAGTTTTTTTTTTCAAAGCTCTAGGGCCTATGGTTTCCGTAATAACGTACCTCGCCACCCTTAGTGGGACACCCATATATATATATATATATATATATATATATATATATATATATATATATATATATATATATATATATATATATATATATATATATATATATATATATATATATATATATATATATATATATATATATATATATATATATATATATATATATATATATATATATATATATATATATATATATATATATATATATATAGTATGTCTACAATATAATGATGTACATAGGGATATTTATTTTAAACCGTTAGAGATACAACGTCGGTTAAATAAAAGGAACATAATCTTATTCTGGACACACTGTATGTATACAGGGTGTAAAATGTATGATGCTCACGGTTTTAATGGGCGATAGTGGAGCTCAAAACAAGTCGAAAAGCCCAAAAGCATATGGGTCAAAAGTTCACTGTTTTCGAAATATGGCCTTTTAAAATTTAAAAAAATTGGCAACACCGCGCCTGTTTCATCGAAGCGAGTCGAACGTTTTTTGTGAGAGTTGCATATTTACACTTTTTTAAGGAGATGTTTATTTATATACAAACAATGAAAATTACTTCTTGAAATTTATTTTGATATTTAATTTGAACTTAAGTTCATGTAAAAAACAATACATTATTGTTTTGTTAATATTTGTAATTAAAAAATAATTGTACTCACCACAAATGATAAGCATTGATAAGCAATTAAAAGACAAAAGTTTTAGGTTTTTAGAAATACTTGCTTAATTTAATTAAAAAAAGCGAGGACAAAAAAACATAATTAAGGCAAATGTGCAAAGTGCAGGCATTTTATTAAACTAACATATAATCAATCTTTTAAAATAGAAATAAACGTTTAACACAGACGAAAATTAATTTGGATATTCCAAGTTTGTCAAAATGTAGCGAAATCGGTTATCTTTTGGTAAAAAATTAAAACTCATTGCCTTTTTAAGCTTTAATATTTCACTTTTAGCCGAAAATGTAATTTAAAATAAAATTCGGTTTTAAAATGAATTGCTTTTTGTATAAATCTAACAGGGTATGATTAACAACATAATAATTAGCTAGAATTATCAAATTATAGCTTAATTAACTTTTATTCTGATTTAACAGTAAAATAAAGTGTTATCAAAAATATTACATCAATAAATTTTTTTTATGAAAAAAATGTGAAATTTATATTTAGGAATTAAAATATGTGATAAAAAGATGGTAATTGCGGTAGATTTGTTTAGATTTCTTATGCTTAACTAAAAAAAAACATTTAGGAATTTGGGCTAAATGTTAAACTTAAGTTGTCTGTATTTATTATCTGACAATGTTCTAACTGGCATTGTACCCAAAGAAGTAATTTTTAACCATAAAATAAAATTTCCTGTTGCTTTTTAAAGAAGCGTCGCTCATTCGTAACGTCGAACGAAATTTTACATTTGGTGATATTTAAAGATTAAACATAACATGAAAAGATGTAAATTTATAACTTTTTCAATTTCGCATAACAATTTTCTCTAACATTAAATATACTAATGTTTAAACCAGGAATTTTTAAAGTTTAGTTCAATTCTTATGGCTTCGTAGACTCTTGCTTTTTCATACCCATTCGTGCGTGGAGTATAGATTTATGAGACGCATATATTTATACAATTAAAATTACATTGAAAGTATTTTCAACAAATATATATATATATATATATATATATATATATATATATATATATATATATATATATATATATATAATATATATATATATATATATATATATATATATATATATATATATATATATATATATATATATATATATATTCTTTTTTTTGGTTTCATAACTTAAATTCTTCATTAAAATATATCAAAAAGGTATCTTATGAAAGTAATGCCTATTGCTTTATTCAAACTAATAAAGGTGTGGGTATTTGTGAAAAATTCAATTAATACTTTTTTGAACGAAAAAATGTTAATATTTATTAATTTAAAAAACAATTAATTTAAAAATAATACGAGATTGATGTGGGGGTAAAATTAGATTAGAAAGCTAAAGAAAATTAGGTTTATAACGTCGTTTAAGGAATAGAAAAATGTTTTTATTGAAACAAGATTTATTAACTCTTCATTGTGCAGTTCTTAAGTAAAAAAGCTCTGGCAGACTTTTTTATCATCACATATAATTATGCACTATATGTATATATATATATATATATATATATATATATATATATATATATATATATATATATATATATATATATATATATATATATATATATATATATATATATATATATATATATATATATATATATATATATATATATATATATATATATTATATATATATATTATATATATATACATACATATAGTGCATAATTATGTGATATAAAAGTCTAGAGCTTTTACTTAAGAACTGCACAACGAAGAGCTAATAAATCTTGTTTGAATAAAAACATTTTTCTATTCCAATGAAATGACGTTATAAACCTAATTTTCTTTAGCTTTCTAATCTTAATTTTATCCTCCACATCAATCTCGTATTAAAGAAATAAAGTATAGGTCAGTTTTAACTGCCGACCCTCTGTTATATATACTTAAAAAGCACCAACTCAAAACACTAACAAAATTTTATCGCCAAGTCAAAAAGGGGTTTAGTATTTTGTTTTTTTAAATTAATTTATAATAAATATTAACATTTTTTCGTTCAAAAAAATATTAATTTTTTTTCACAAATACCCACACTTTTTATTAGTTTGAATAAAGCAATAGGCATTACTTTCATAAGATACCTTTTGATATATTTTTAATAAAAATTTAAGTTATGAAACCAAAAAAAAAAAAGAATCATGGTTCTTTAATTTGTTTAGTTGCTAACAATTTAACTATTTATTTCATTTAAATATTTTGTTCTCGATAAAGCAACATAGATATGTAATATTTTATAAAAACCGTTAATTATTCAGTCTGGTTTACCTCCGCTTCCAGATACATAACTCATTTATAACAAATTAATTATTTAAAACCCTTTGTAACACGCTTTTGATTATTTGGTTTTCAACATAGGATGTGCTATTACATTTTTTAAATAATTAAAAGGTGATTATTATCGTAAATGTCTAATAATGTAATTAAAATTAAAGGAATTTTTATTAATTTGATTTTTCAGAATTTTTAAGTATTTGATTTTCATTGAAAAACAAATATCTGCACTATACATCTAAATCGTTTATTGGGAGATTTATTTGCGAATAAAATAAACTCAGTTTTAAATGTTTCAGTTTAGAAATTAAAATAATAATAATAATAATGTTTTTTTCAGTTAAAAATTTAAAAACAATTTGCAATAGTGCTGCAGTTCGTCAAGTCAGTCGTGAATTATATTGTGCCTACTCCCTTGGTATTGTTGTCCGTTTTTATTTCTTGCGTTGAAGTTTAAAATAAGGTTTTTAAATCAGAAATATGCCAATATGTTGTTATCAATTTACGGCGAGGCAAACCATAATGCTAATCTAGAAGCTGAAATTTACCGTGAAAGATTTACAACGGTACCAGAGAGTTTAGGAAACGGGTTGTGTGCAACTGAGAAATCCTGGAGGTACATATATAACTGTGGAACAAAAGAAAATAATTTTGGGAATTGCGAAGGAAAATCCTGGTAATAGTACGAAGTTATAAGACCGCGAAGTAAACGTATTACATACCACAGTTCACATCTGTTTCTTTTTTTATAATTGGAGAATTTTTATTCTTTAAGCAAAATAAGAAGTTGCTGTTTTAAAACATAATAATTTGTTTCAATAACACTAAGATCTTGGACTTTCATTGTCTTTATTTGTTATTTGTTACACAACGTTTCGGTTAGTGATGTACCTCCAACCGTTTTCAAGTGAAAACTTAATTAAAAAACTTAAAATTACATGGTTAAAAAACAACTATTTTTCTCAACGAGGTCTTGAGTTGAATTAGATAAATCGTCTGAAAAAAAAAATTAACATGGAACTAAATTCGTTTTAATTTGCTGTTAAATCAAAAATTCCAAAAAAAATATTCTAAAGGGTTCAAAAAACAAAATATATATATATATATATATATATATATATATATATATATATATATATATATATATATATATATATATATATATATATATATATACAAAAATTAACAATTTCAAAACGGTGTTTTTGGGGTTATGGTCTGTGGTCTGAAACTTAAAACGCAAACTATCACTTGGATCGGGTTTTACGGGGCAAATTATAACTAAATTGTTAGAAATCGCTACCAGTAAAGTGACCCTAATTTGAGAGATAGAAAAAAGTTGCTTAGAATTAAAAGTTAGGCTAGAATCTCAATAAATCAAGTAGTACGACGTTTTAATGTCAAATATCCGTATACACATTTAGCAAAAACAACAGCCAGAAGAAAATTTTAAAAACTGGAAGTGTACTTAACTTACTTAAAAAAAAGATAAACGTATAATGATAATAAATAACTTAAAATTAAATTTTAACCAAACAATTTATTCAATAAGTACATTAAATTATTAATTATAAATTATTCAAAGTATCTTCCTCCGTTTTCAACGCATCTTTTAATCAGTCTTCTAAATTTCCTGTAACTAATTTGAATATGGGCTAGTGTTATTGTCCGGGCAGCGTGCGTTATTCTTTCTTTCGAAACATCCTGATTATTGGCAAGTTACTCGGCATAAACCAGGTTCTTACGATGAACCCATAAAAATAAATCTAGTATTAACAGGTCTGGTGACCTAGCGGGCCAATGAATAGGTTTAAACCTGCCATTCCATCTGTTACCAAAAGTTTCGTTCATCCATTCAGTAACAATCTGCGTCGAATGCGCTGGACAACCATCTTGCTGAAAGTAATCTGACGTCTCCTTTAATCAAGGGGAATATTTTCGAGGAAGTTATTACGGAACCATTCTAGCAGCTCCAAATATTTGTTTTAATTCAGCTTTTCAACGATAAAATATGGTCCAATAATGCCATGTTGCCACGAAATAGCACACCATACATTTACATTTTAAAGTACTGCCGATGGGACCGGATACAAAAACCAGGATTTTCTGAAGCTCAATGCCTACAATTTTGCGTGGAAACAACCCCATTGGCAGTGAAAGTGGATTCGTCAGAAAAAATAATGTCTCTGTAAAATTGATGATTTTGTAATATTTTCTCCCCTAACTGCAAACAAAAATCGTATGACGTATTTTAGGTTTAATCTTCTTCGCTTGGAAGATTCTTTGCAGCTTGGATTTGCTTATATTCGTTTTCCGTTGTTTCTTTCTAAGAGAAGGTTTTGGATTAACTTTAACTGAGTTTAGAGCTCTTACTGTAGGGGCATCATTATCATTATACGTTTTTATTTTTTCCTTTGAGTTAACTACACTTCCAGTTCTTAAAAATTTGTAATAATTCTTCTGGCTGTTGTCTTTGCTAGATATGTAAGCGGATATTTGACATTAAAAAGCCGTACTACTTGATTAATTGCGTTTTCTCCTACTCCATAACATTGAACGACATAAATCTTCTGTTCTAATGCTAAGGCCATGACTCGTTTTTGTAACAAACTTTGCTGAATTTCGCGATACAATGTCAAAAAACGCCATGTCAATATCATATGACTCCTGTGTTGGTCTTTAAGATAGAAATTAATAATTACTTAAGGAAAAATAGTAAGATTCTTCGAAAATATTAAATTTTAAATTAGAACACCATAAATTGAGATTCTAACCTAACTTTTAATTCTAAACAACTTTTTCTTTATTCATTTTTTCTATCTTCAAATTGGGTCACTTTGCTAGTAGCGAATTCTAACAATTTAGGTATAATTTGCCCTGTATAACGCCGATCTAAGTAACACTTTGTGTATTCAAGTTTTAGACCATGCAGACCATAATCCCAAAACAACGTTTTGAAATTCGTTAATTTTTTGTCTGTTTGCCTTGCGGACTACCTACCCCGTGACACACTATATATATAATATATATATATATATATATAATAATATATATATATTATATATATATATTATTAATATATTATTATTATTATTATTATTATATATATATATATATATATATATATATATATATATATATATAATATATATATATATATATATATATATATATATATATATATATATATATATATATATATATATTATGGTTTCTCTCTGCGTAAATTAATAACAACATATTGGAATATTCCGAAAAACCTTTTTTGAACTTCAACGCACGAAATAAAAAACGGACAACAATACCAAAGAGAGTAGGCACAATATAATTCACGACTGACTTGACGAACTGCAGCGCTGTTGCCAATTGTTTTTAAATTTTTAACAGAAGAAAACATTATTATTATTATTATTTTAATTTCTAAAGTGAAACATTTAAAACTAAGTTTATTTTATTAACAAATAAATCTACCGATTAGCGATTTAGATGTATAGTGCAGATATTTGCTTTTCAATGAAAATCAAAAACTTAAAAATTCTGAAAAATCCAAATAATAAAAATTCCTTTAATTTTAATTGGATTATTAGACATTTACGATAATAATCAACTTTTAATTATTTAAAAAATGTAATAGCACATCGTATGTTGAAAACCAAATAATCAAAAGCGTGTTTCGAGGGGTTTTAAATAATTAATTTGTTATAACTGAGTTATTTATCTGGAACCGGAGGTAAACCAGACTGAATAATTAACGGTTTTTATAAAATATTACATATCTATGTTGTTTTATCGAAAACAAAACATTTAAATGAAATATGTAGTTAAATTGTTAACAAATAAACAAACTAAACCATGAATCTTTTTTTTGTTTTATAACTTAAATTCTTGTTAAAAATATATCAAAAAGGTATCTTATGAAAGTAATGCCTTTTGATTTATTCAAACTAAAAAAAGGTGTGGGTATTTGTGAAAAAAATCCATTTGACATTTTCTTTTTAACGAAAAAATGTTAATATTTATTATAAATTAATTTAAAGAATAAATTACTTAACCCCTTTTTGACTTGGCGTTAAAATTTTGTTAGTGTTTTGAGTTGGTGCTTTATAAGTACCTATATATAATAAAGGGTAGGCAGTTAAAACTAACATATACTTTTTATATTTCTTTAATACAGGATTGATGTGGAGGATAAAATAAAGGTCAGAAAGCTATAGAAAATTAGGTTTATAACATCGTTTTATTGGAATAAAAAAATGTTTGTATTCAAACAAGATTTATTTTCTCTTTATTGTGCAGTTCTTGAGTAAAAGAGAAGCTTTGGCAGACTTTTTTTATCATCAGCATTATTATGAATAATTTTAATGGTAAAAAGAAAATAATCCTTATTGTACCAAAAGAAGAGCTGATGCCAGTAAAAAGCGTTGACATTCTCTAGCATTAATTTGGTAAAAAGAAGAAAAAGTTGTTATTTTCAATAATTATTATTTATCGATTTAAAAAAAATGAAAATCAAAAACAATGTTTACATACACAGTTCTTGGTATACTATTTAAAGTTATAATTTGTATCGTTTTAGAGGCGAAGTTAGTTTAAATATTATTGTCCCATTTTAAATATTATTGCAGCTAGTCCGTAAAATAAGTACTTCTTAGACTAGACAAAAAAAAGCTGCTTTCTTGAAAGAAAACTGTCTAGAAAATGGGTACTAAAGGGCGATTACCGCAAAACCAGCATAAAAAGTAAGGATATTGTAATTTCGACATAGTTATTATATTTGGTTTCTCATGTGTTGTTATGTAACTATGCAATACATTCTTGTTTTAATAACGTTCTGTTAAATTTCAGGCCTGTACTTACAAAATTAAACTTTATTTAAAGATGGTTTTTAACAAAGGAAATGCCAAATATACTATTAAATGCGCAATTTTTAACTTTACAAAAAAAAACGAGTGGACACATTTTAAAAGCAAAGAAATTTTATTAAAAAATATTTTATTTGTTTACTTTTTCTTTTGTTTTTATTATAAAAAATTACTAAGGCCGACAAAAATAAAATAATCTTAAAGGTTTAAAAACCCAAAATTTTAAAAAAACAAAGACCCGACTAAATTTTTAATATAAAATTTATGCTGCTGTAATTAATAATTGCATACTATCTAAAAATCTCTAAATTGTAAATTTTGTGATTATTTTTTAATGGAAGAGATATCAAAGAGGCACATAAAAACCAAAGTATGATTAAATGTTGAATAAACTTGAAGACACAAAAGTTTTAATGCTACCAAAAGTATATTTTTAATTGTTATTTTTATACAAAAAAAAGAAAACAGAAAACAAAAAAGTAGCAGGCTTTAGCTGAAGCAGGTTCTATTACAACACTTCCACAAAAAATTATAACACAGAAACCCAACTAGATTTTTTCGATTTGTTTTATTTGTAATTATCTAATATGTCATAAAGGGAAAAAAGAGAAATTTCTGTGTTAAAAATAAAAATATGTGTCCAAAAGATTAAGGCAATATTGGGTTTTATACTACAATAAAATTTTATAATCAAATATCAATATTTTACATATTGGTTAATAAAAGTCGATATTATAAAAAGGTAATATTCTTTAAAATTCCAAAATATCGAAAATATAGGCTTACCCTACTGCCAACATAGGTTTTTTTTGTTTTGGTATGTAAAGGGTTTGTCATAGAACACAAATTAAAAAAGTACGAAAATGCTCAGACAAACGAGTTACAATTAAAATCATTAAACATATCTGGTAAAATAGCCAAAAAGCAAATTTAGGATAGTTAGAAAAAAACACATAAAATTTATACAAGATATTGGTATGCAACAGTTAATTAACTAAACAGTGCTAGTTTCCTTAAATGTATAGGAAAGTTGATTTTTTGTGTAAGAGCCAAGAAAACATACATTGAATATATAAATAATATTTTACTTTTTGGAAAACTGGTAAATAATATTTCGGTATTTATTTTTAATTATAAAACAACTATTTTTTATATATTTCAAAGAGTCTATCTTTGCATCAATATACTAAAAAACGTCAATGTTTTTCAAGCTACAATATATGCGGATAGTTCATTTTCACAGACCTACAATTTAAGTGGATTCAGAACACCCCATGGCACACGGTGTTCATTGGTAGTCCATTCAGTTATTCACAAAGTGTAAACATCATTAATAGTTAAAATAACATACATTTTTTTAAATATAAACCCAAAAGTAGTATACATTTATAAAAACTTTTCCTATAGACAGATGCAGATACAATAATTTTAAATTTAATTTTTATTGGTATGTAACAGTATTTAACAAGTAAAATTAAATGTAAACATTCAAATTAAAGTAAAATACCAAAAGGTTTTTTTTATATTTTAAGTCTTTTAAGACACTGGGTGATGACATGTTTAAGTAAGTTAATTTTATTTTTCAATTTATTATTTTGTATAATAAAATTTAATATAGCTTAAAGTGCAATGGGAAAATCTTTTGGTGAGTATCCATATTTTTAGGTAAATTATTTTTTTATCCAAAACTGTCATATTATACGTCTATTATAGATCTAAATTTAAATGAATAAGTGACCCATAACTCACTATAGAGATAAAAGTAGGAGTTATAATTTATCTCACTAGTGACTTATGAATTTTACTAGCCCTATGCCCTAAAATCAGTCCAAAACATAATGCTTTCAACATTGCTTTATTACAAAAATCATATAAAACAGGATCCAAAACAACATGTCAAACAAATTTAATATTAAGCAAAACAACATTAGTGTTTTACTACTACAATATACTATTACTAAACTTATGTGCTACTAAATTATTACTAATGTTTACATTCATTGTGAAATTACCGTTAAGATTAGCATCAGCACCGGGAACAATTTTCGGAACATTAAGAAATTATGCTTTCCCATTTTTCGAAGCTTGGGGGCTTAACCCTGTATTTTTTAAATTTTAATTTTGTTCAAAATTAATTCTTTAAAAAAACCCACGGTGGATGATTTTTCCCTCCACCATGGCGTTTGAGGGTTAGAGGGTTCCCCTTGGATTCGCCAGGGGGGGTTCTGCGTAAACTATGACCAGTAAATAAATTAGAGTCAGGATTCCCAAAAATGTTGCCATCATTTGGTATTTTAGAAATTTTATTTATACTAAAACCCCCAAACACTTCCCTTTGATAATTAAAAAAAAACTGTTGGTAGGTACATTTTTTGGTCGTAATTTTAAATACAGCCTCACAAACTCAAAGGTTTCCGTAAATCCTTCGTTTTCGGAAAGCATCTTGATTTATTGGTTTTTGTTTCAGGGATTTAAATAACCAGGTATTGTCCTTTGCCTAAATTTTTTACAGCAATTTTCAATTTTTGCATCGACAGCCCCGAAACGCCCTAGTATCAAGACCAACAAAAAAAAGAAAAAATTTATAATTATAAACAGAAAACCGTTACAAAAACGTTAAAAATAAAAATGTTCCAGGACCCCCAAAAAGATTAAAGGTAAAAAAAGGAAAATTTAAGAAAAAAAAATGCCTACCCCTTACTAAGAGATAATATTTAAGGGCTTCTTGCAAAAATTGTCGATTTCAGCCCCCTT
>JAHBCN010022158.1:0-13516 GCA_019359885.1 Listronotus oregonensis | reverse complement strand
AAATTTTTTAAATTAAAAAAAAAACCAAACAATAATTTTTTTTTTTTTATTAAAAATTTTTTGTTAAATATTAAAAAAATTAAAAAAGTAAAAGTGTAAATATTAAAACCTCAAAAAAAACGTTCGACTCGATCGATGAAGCAGACGGGGGGGCCCAAAAATTTATTAAATTTAAAAAGCTATATTTAAAAAAATTTCTTCAACCCCAGTTTTTGATATGGAATGCAAAATTTAACTTCGGTTTTATCCGTTTTTTTAAAAACTTTTTCCCCCAAAATTTCCCCAAATTTTTGGTTTTTTCGGTTTTTTTCCTTTGGCCCGACTTGAACTTTAAGTTCAATGGTGCTGGTATGTTAATAGGGAACTTAGTCATTTGGGGACTTAAAGTAGGAAAAATGGTATATGCCTATTGATTACTTTTAAAAAATTTGTTTAAAACTTTTTCGAAAATTGGGGTTAAAAAATGGGGATAAAATTGTTTTAAAAATTCTTTTTTAAAATTGTAAATGGGGGGGGGGGAAATTAGCATCTGAAAAAAAAAACAACAATAAAAAAAAAAAAAAAAAAACACTACCTTCCATCACTGAAAAATTTTTGATTTAAGGTTTTCCCCTTCGATATTAAAACAGGGGGAATCCCCCAGCATCAAACATAAAAAGGGCAAATAACGAAAGAGAGATAAACACGTTTTGTCGAAATGACAAAAAGGGGGGGTGGTCTGGGGGTTTTTGATTTTTAGGCTCCGCATGGGGTGGGGGCTCTAACCAAAAAAGGGGTAATTCTACTGGACCCCGGTATGGGGGTTTTTCGGGGGCAGATCGGATCAGCAGGGGTAAAAGTGGGGAGGTGATGTTTAAAAAAAACACATATGTAAAATAAGGGTCAAGCTCATCTAAAATTTTAAAAATTGAAAGTTCTGTTTGTTTGTTTGTTCCATTTTTTTTTTTGGCAAAGTGGGAAAATGAAAGCAGGGGGGATCCACCGGGGCCCCCTTTCCCCCAAGGACCTTCGAAAAATTAAATTGTAGTAACCTGAAGTTTTAATTTTTTCTTCTTACTACGAAATCTCAAAAGCGAACAAAATTTTTAAATCTATGACAACGTTTAAAAAAGAAATTTTGGGGGTCCCAACAAATAATCTGCACGAAAAAACCGATAAGAATTTCTTTTTTTTCCCCTTTTTACAGTTGCTACAAAAAAAAAATAAAACAAAAATTTTTGAAAATTTCGAAACATATTTTTTTTTTCATTTTTAAATACTGGCTAAATTTAAATTTTTTTTTAAAATGTTGATTTAGATAATTTTATAAAAAAACCCTATTAAATCTATTTGGCTTATTTGTTTTAGGGACGGACTAGCTCTAACTAATAGAAATTTTTTTTAAACCCTGATATTAAAATACTTTTTTTTGGTAACTTTAACCTTAAACAAAAAAAAAATAAAATTTTTCTTGATTGACATCGATAAAATTAACTGTTTACGAGAAATAAAATATCATTTTGGTATTTTTTTTCATTATACGGGGTGTTTTTAAATTTTTCGTCAAATTTTGGGAGGCAAATTTTTTTGGTCCTTTTAGGGGAAAACATATAACCTATTCCTAAACGTTTCTTTTTGGGAAAAGGTTGGAAAATTTTCAAAAATAAATAATTTATTATTAATATCTGAATGCCTTTTAGATATTTTATGAAATTTGGCCCTTCTATGTATCAAGAAACATTTCTTAGTGTACCACTTTTTTTTGCCAAAAAAGGCAGGTCAAATTCTGTATCAACGCCACTGGTGGAAATAAAAAAAAATGTGGTACACTAAAATATGCTTCTTGATACATAGTATATTTATGCCAAAATTCATTAAAATATCTAAAGTTGTGTTACAGATATTAATAATTTATTTTTGAAAATTTTTCAATTTGTCATCTTCTTAAAATTGCTACCCTAAGTATTGACGTACAATTAGAAAACACCCAGTATATTGGAAAAAAAAATTACCAAGCATGATTTTTTATTTCTTGTAAACGTTAATTTTATCGATTCAATCATAAATTTACCTTTTTTAGTTTAAGGATAGAGCTATTCAAAAATAATATTGTTGAGCCTTTATTATACAGGGTGTAAAAAGAATTGATATTATTGTGCCAGAGCTAGTCCGTCCCTGGCAAACTAAATATGCCAAATATGCTTTAATTCGTTCATTTTAAGAAGACTTATCTAGTAACCATTATATTAAAAGAAATAATAAATTACGCCTAGTTTTTTTAAAGTTAATTAAAAAAAAAGAATTTCCAGGGGCGTCCGTTAAGTACCAGTATCTTCGTAGGGGAGGGTCATAGGAAAAAAGTTTATGGGAACTTTCTTAATATTGTAATTTTCAATAGATGATAATAAAATAATAATAAAAATAATGCGCAGACCATCAACAGTCAGGGAAGTGCAACCTGGTTGGAGAAGCCCCTTCATGGACGTCACCTCAATGAGGTCGGGGAAGATATTCCCAGAGACTGAAGGCTTCTTATTGGCTATACAGGACCAGGTTATTCCGACGAAAAACTATCTGAAGCATATCGTTAGAGACCCGTCCATAGAGAACGATTGATGCAGATATGGATGTCAAACATCGGAGACAATCCAGCATATAACGGGGGGTTGCCAAGCATTTGCAGCATTAGAGTATAAGGAAAGACACGATTTAGCAGCCAAGATACTCCATCAACAATTGGCAGAGAAGAAAGCTTTTACAGAATGAAAAATTGCCTTACTATAAGTATACTCCGGAACCTACTCTCGAAAACAATGAATTTAAATAGTACTGGGAGAGAAATGTACGTACAGACCAAACTGTTACTTAAAATAGACCAAATATTGTATTGGTGGATAAAGTTGGGAGGAAAACAACACTGATCTATGTCGCTATCCCGAACAACAACAACCTACGGGCGAAATACAATGAAAAGATTGCCAAATACAGAAACCTAGAAACACAAATAAAAAACAGTGGGGAATGAATAACGTCCAAACGATCCCCATAATTTTATCAACAACTGGCATTATACCAAAAACTCTTTTACAAAACATCAAGGAACTAGGCCTCGGTGAACATCTGTATAAGGCTATGCAAAAGGCACTGCTACTTGCGACCGCTCGGACTGTCCGGGAATTTGTGGGGAATACAGCAGAACCTAAGAGAACCTAGAGCCCGAAAACATAGAAAGGATTCCCACAGAGCTCAATCCTTTTGATATCTGAAGATATCTGGGATGAGTGAATGTTCCCCTTACAGGGAGTGCAAAGCCGTGTGGCTTGAAATAATAATAATAATAATAATGAAGTATATAAAACTATGAATAACAATATATCGATATTAATACATTGTTGTTAATAAAATTAATTAATAATAAATTAATAAGAATAAATTCTTAGAAATGTTTGATAAATATTTATGAAATAATAACAAACCGAGTACATTATATATTATTTATTATAAAATCATTCTTCTTTCATAAGGTACAATTTTTTTAATTTCTTTTAACACAGTACTTATATCAATATTTGCGGCTAATTCCTGTTCCACAAATAGAACCAGAAGATTTTCTAAACGTTCTTGATGTATTGTGGATCTTAATTTTGATTTTACCATACTCATTTTCGAGAAGGTGCGTTCGCGTGTAATTTATTAATCGAACCTTATCAAATAATAATTTTCATATTTTAAATACAGTAATCTTTTTCAGATTAGTGGGGGTGCCACGGCACCCACGGCACCCACTGTGCGCACGCCTATGCAGTCTATGCAGCTATTATTTTAAATTATAAATATTAAAATTTAAAAAAAGACTAAGTATTACAAAAAAATTACAAAGTATCAGAATCTCAGGAGGAAGGCACGAACCTTTCTACCCTCCAACCTTGCCGTCGCTCATGGTGTAAACCCATTACTTCTGCTTCAAAGCGAGTTGGGATTTTTTGATGTGCAAAATAAATTTTGTAAGTGGAATAGCTCCAAACTGGTAAAACAATAAACTCAATTTTATTATTGCATCATTCTGAACTAGCTGCATGTAAATATTTGTAAGGGAGGATGGATCTCGTTCCTAGCAGAAAAAATCATTGTTTATTAAGACAAAGCACCCATAATGTAAGTAACCAAGATATGTGACTACGTAGCCTTCTTGACAGCCAATTACGTTTCTGATAGAAATCCGCCAAATTGGTGGAACAAAATGTAGTTATATTTTATTATAATTAAGCTCAAAAGGCGTTAAGTGTTCACATTTTTTATGAAAAACTCGGGTTTAAAATGCACTAAACAGACACTTGCTAAAACATGTTTAAAAAATCAGAACAAATTCAATTGCTTAATTTATTTTATCGTACGGAAAATCTCTGAACGCTGTTTTGTAGAGTTTAAAAAATGGCCCTGAGAAAGTGTCTTTTGTTTTTCCATATCTCTTGAAATAACGTCAGAAAAAAATAAAAACGAAATCGGCAAATTTCGATTTTTTCCGGATATCTCTGGAAGTACTCGGAATTTTGCAACTTTCTAAAGTGGACATGGTTAGTTACGCAAATACACAACTTTGCCATAATTTAACCGACTTCGTATCTCTTACGGTTTCCGAGATCCCCATGCATGCACTCGAATCTGTGGCACCCTGTATAAGTCAACAACCAGACTGAAATAATTTGGGCAAAAACCCCAAACATTTAAGTTAAATACTTACTTTATACGTATAATTTCGAAATATTTTTGTTTATACCTGCCTAATAGCTTCTATACAAAACCACAATTATCCCAAAGAGGATTTTTAGAGAGAAAAGAAAAAGGGGCCCTAATCTGCAGTCAGCGCACATTGCTCATAAACAGAACTAATGGTTTTTGCGGATTTGCCCTCAACTTTTTTCGCGTGGTTACACATTTTCAAAGAGTTTTAAAAGGGAATGTGCATTTTTTGCCGTTTAAGGTTTGTTTGCGATTTTCGTGGCGCCTCGTTTTGGGTTGGCGCCTGTAGACGCAATTTAGGGCTATTTACTCGGGCATTGAGGCGTAAACATTTAGTTTTTAAAAATTTTGGGGCTCCTTGAGCTGATTACAGTCCTTACAGGGCAAAAACAAGGCCTTATTTATGGGTTTTATATCATTAACAAAATGTAAAATAAACTACGTGTCTCTATTCTTCTATTATATGTCATCATTCATCATAATCTTAGCATTTATTTACTCTTATCTTTTATCATTATTACAGATCCATTGACCATATTAATTATTTATTTATTATGTTATTTATTTAACTTTATTTTCAACATAAATCAGTATGGTTTAAGCAAAAAATAATAAGTAAAACACTTGACCCAACAGGCCATTCTTGCAACTTCCCGCTAATTTTAAATTTGCAAATAAATTTCACGGAAATTTTTCTGGGGGCAGGAGAAGATCTTCTGAATTTTGCTAGTTAAAATTTTTTAGAAGATGTGAAGTGGTCCAAATATAAGAAAATCCCAAAAAATATCGATATAATAATTTTTGCTCAGTCTTGGGAGGGCGACCGATTAATTTTCACGGGAATTTTTCTGATGATACAAAGCGCCTTTTGCATTTCGCGCAGTATTTTTAAAAAGTGTAAAGTGGTTCAGATATAAAAAAGCAAAAACTCCATATAATGATCCGGGGTGAGCCTTGGGGAGGGGAGCGTCCGATAATTTTAATTTTTACGAGGAACTTCCTGGATGTACAAGAAAGACCTCTGAATTTGCCAAGAACTTTTAAAAGGTGTGAAGTGGGTTAGATATAAAAAAAACCATTTTTTTAAATTTTGCAACGATAAGCTCGAAAGTACTTTTTAATTTTTCGAGAGTTGCTGTAATAAAATATCTACCTAATTTTCTCTGTAATTTTATTGATAAATATGGTTTCTTAATTTGTCAACCTCCTTGCTTTTTCTACTATATACTAGAAATTTCAAATGTTTCCGTAACCATAGGGGCATGTCCATTATTATCGGAAATATTTAAAGCCATCTGATGGTTCCATCGTGACCAATCTACTTGGGGTACTTACCGCTCGACGACATCGCAAACTGGATCGTTTAGGCTGAATTTTTTTAGAAACAATCCCAGAAATCGTTTTCATAACAGCACTGTACGACTGATGTAATTAAATGCCTTATTTAAATCACAAAAAAACTAATGTTGCAACTTCACTCATGTTCATTTTTGTTTGAAGCCCTCTAACAGCTTAAACGTAGTAACAGATCATAGAAATTAAAAAAAAAATAGTTTGATACCCCTACTTTATGCAAGCTAACATTTTTAGGTTGGCCCACCTGGCTTCGGATAATTGAAAAAACAAAAATTGCTTTTAAAAGTAACCCCATATAAAACCTCCTTAAGTTTTATAAAACTAATAATAAAAATTGAATAAGTATGACCAATTTAAGTTGTTGAAAAAAGTATCGCCTTATAGTAAGTAAAGCCCGGCCCGTCCACAAGTCAAATCGAGAACGGGATGAACATCTTTTATCTTCGTCCTTTCATGTTATACTCGCTCATCTCTCTCCAATAAAATTCGATTGTTGAACGAGCCGGGATTCTTGACTAGTACCAGTATGGATCATTATATTTTTTCCTATTTTGGTTTAATTCTTGATGCAGTATTTTGAATGGACCACAAATTTAGCGCTGTTCGAAATAAGATCGAATAAGCTTTATAGTCCGATTTAAAGTTGAAAAGGCCACTAGCGTCTAGGGTTGCCGCGAGACACGAGATACGAGACGTCTCGTCTCGTCTCGTCTCGAAGCCATTTTGTCTCGTCTCGACAGCATTTTGTCTCGAATTTCGAGACGAGATGAGATAAAATCCTTCGAGACAAGCTCGAGACGAGACATCTCGAAAAATTTTAATGACTTAAAACTTAACTGTAAACTGTAAACTATCTGTAATCTCCAACAACATATTTCTAGTTCTTAAGAATTATACAGGTTGTTTAAGATTTAGTGTTACAAACTTCGACAGCAGTTGGATCTTGCAAAAATAAGTTTCTACATAGGTCAAGAAATGCACCGTTTCAGAAATACAAGGTGTTAAAAAAAAAGCTAAAATTAATTGCTTTAAAAAGTACTTCACCCTGTGGTTTTATTATTTTTTAATTATTTTGAATATTTTACCTATGTACATATTTTCCCATAGGAGAAGTAGTATTATGGAAAAATTACAGCGGAAATTCCACGTCGTCTAGGTACCGTGGTTTTTCCACCTACTGTAAAATTGACAATACAAAATGTTCAAATAATAATGACGTTTTGTTAAATTAATATTTAATTTTAAGTTTATAAACTTTATCTACGTTTTTGATTCGTAAAATATTCTCCCTAAATACCGCTCGTGCTTTAAAATTAACAGATATTTTTTAACTCGTGCGTGTTTTCTTTAAAAATTTCACTCGTCCCTGGACTCGGAAATTATGAAAAAACACGCTATAGTGAAACAACTATTTTGTCTCTTGATTTTTTTAAATTTTTGCTTTGCTTTCAAGAAAAAAATTAAAACCCATTCTTTTTTTATACCCTTTTAAAAAGTAGGAGTTTTACTTTGTCTCTCGAAGAAAAACTCAAATAACGAAAATGTTGTATTTTAAGTTGTTTTATCAAAATAATTGTTTTAAAAAATAATGTATTTACAATTTCGAAACGATGCATATCCGGACTTATGTTTATAGAGACTTTTTTTGCAAGACCTAACTACAGTTAAAGATTTTAAAATTATTGCTCAAACACCCTGTATAATTATAAGAAAAAAATTTCGGAAAACATCTTACCTGTATTTTTAATAGAGTTTAGACTTTTGGTGGACATTTTTATGTCATATATTCTATTTTTTATTTTAAATAAAGAACCATTATTAGGTTCTTTATTTTATTTTTGGTTGCATAATGGTGTCTGAAATATCAACTTATTTTACAACATGTAAAAAAAAAAATATAAGCATTTATACGGGTTAAAAAAGATACCTTATAAAGGGAACCCGTATTTTTTTTACGTATTTTGCATCTATGGTTTATTTTAAATCTACGGCGGCACTTTTTGATGCCTATGCGAGGGTTTTTTTGCATGTTTTCATTAGTTGAGGATATATCCCTATTATGTTCAAAAAGTTTTAATTTAAATAAAAAAAGCTGCTTTTTTAAAAAATACCATTTGCGCAGATTTTGCTATTAGTTTGTAGGTATCGGAAGTGTACAGGGTGAGTCAAGATGGCGGGAGTAAGTGATTTAATGCCTTGAAATAAGATTTTGATAATTGTTATGCAGGTATTATATATGGTTAAATAGTCCTATGTTAAATTTTAACGATATTTTGAGTTAGACGGGCATCCAAAAGATTAAGTCTAAAAGTAATTTTTTAAATTTAAAAAGAATACCTTATCTACTCATATTTTTAAGTTTTGGATTATATTTATTATTTCTGGAAATTTCTATTCCTACTTCATATTCAACTCGAAAATTACGTAGGTATAAGAATATTTATTTGGGATGTTTGGGTACACTTAATTATTAAAAAAAAGTTAAAAATTTTTAAAAATTAGAATGAACTTTATAAAATTAAACATTGGAATTAATAATGTAATTATAAAATATTGTGTTTCTTTAAAAAATATTCTTTTTATCAGCATTTATTTCAACATAAAAATTAATTTAAAAAAATGTGAACATGTACCTGAAAATAAAAATTAACGGCGACAAATTTTTTTTAAACCCAATAATTTTTATTGAAATTATCTATACAATACTAATATTATATATATTAAAATTGATTTAATTAAAAAAACCAAAACAACTCGAGAAAACAGAAAACAACGAACGGCCGTTTTCTCGTCCCCTGACCCTTTTCTCGTCTCGTCTAAAATATATTATCTTGAAATTTCAGACGGCGAGCGGTTTTATCTCTTCGTCTGTCCACGAACTCTATTGGGGGTAATTTACAATTTTTCAAATACCGATAATTTTTGAATGAAATTTGTTTTTTTATAATTGCGAAAAAATTATTTGATTATTTTAATGTGTAATTTATTTGAATATTTTTCGAATTAATTGAGAACTCAAATCAAGTTTATTTAAATATTTTATTAAACAGAAAATACTAACAGAATAACAAACGTTTCGTCAACAATATAAACTTGCGATGCAATTTTCGATTTCTGCGGTGGAAATACCGATGTAATTTTACGAAAATTGCATTTTTTGCCCTCATTGGACCCACCTAGACCTAAAATACATCTTCAATAAAAGCGATTACGTAAAAAAAGATAAAATAGTGTAGGTAGAGATCGAACGCTGTTAGAATAACACCGATACGTCACGGTTTTATACGGGTTTGCCATATGAGACCGTGACGTATCGGTGTCTTTCTTACAGCGTTCGATCTCTACACCATTTCTTAATAACAAACAGACTTAGTAAACGTTCAAATATCAATATATCTTTAACAAAACGGTCAAAAAATTTAGGGTTTTTTTTTAATTTTCTAATACTCTAATTTATAATGCATTAGTTTTAAAAATATATCGGTAAAAACCGTTTTCGAGATATTCCGAAATGAATGCACAGCTTCCATACATGACAGATATCGACAGTGTTAATTATACACAATTTGATTGTTAATATCTCGTTTTACAGACCATAACTATTTTTTCAATTAGATAAAGGACACTTTTATTAACCCTATATTTTAATTTCATTTAATTCTTAAGAAAAGCCGTTTTACTTACGAGTGAACAACCTTAAGCTGTCCCACCTGGGTCCAGCTAATTGAAAAAATAAAAATCGCTTTAAAAAAAATCGCATCTAAAACCTCCTTAAGTTTCATAAAACTAATATTGAAAATTGAATATAAATAGTTTAATAACTAAACGCTCAACGAAAAAATATTGTAATTCCACCATTAATTGGCGATTACCTAAAGACCTCAATCCTAAACACGCTCACTGGGCTCAAGAGTCCTGCACACAAAAAAAAAGATTTTTCAAAATAAAAACATAGATGGTTTTAAAAAATATGTTTTTTTAAAATTTGGGTATTATATTAAAAACATGTTTTTGTCATAAAGACTTTAAAAGTCTTAAAACAAAAATAAATTTTTCCCTTTGTCGATTTATTCATTTTAATACCATTTATTTCCAAGTAAAAATACCATTTTCATTGCGAAAAAATGAGTCACGTAAATTAAAATCATATAAAGTCACAATTTAAATTCAAAGCTATCTTGGATTAAAATAATAAGATATGAAAATAATTAATCCAATTCTTAAAATTGAGAATATATAAACTCTTGTTTTTGCCTTTATTCATTTTAAAATTTCAAGATCTCATTCCAAGAACTTCTTGATTTTAGTAATATACCATGTCAATACCAGAAATAAGTGCAACAACATTTGTAGTAGTATATGTGAAATAGAAAAAGATAGACATAGTTAGCCGCTGCGGTGATGTCCGTGACGTTTGTGTCTCCTTTCGCGTCTAGTGGTTAGTTGTGGTTAGTTTACTAGTATTATCGATACGACCTTGTGTGTGAAAATTTTAAAGATCTAAATCGGGAATTTGATGCTGCTAAGTATTTTTCATTATTAAAATATTATTTATACCTCTTTGCTTTGGGACTATACCTACTTAATGTAGTGAAATAAAACTAAAACAACTTCTAACTCCCCCAAAATTGATAAAAATCTACCAAAAAGTTTAAATAATTTCTGTACCTACTGTCCGCCATTATCAATAGATAGGCATGATTGGTATGAACCACAACGACGCCGACGTTATTAGATAAATTAGATTAGCACCAAGGTATGGGGATCATTTTAAAATGAAAAATTCGGTGCCCTTTGAAAAGAAAAACATAAAGTAGCAAAAAGTTTAATTTTTATTGTCGGTCGGTTGCTTTTTATATGGTCCATTATTATAGACACCTGCGGGAAGCGGCATTATAAAAGCAAAGGCGCCGCCAATTCTTTTTGCAACTTTTTATGTTTTTTTTTCAAACGGCACCGAATTTTCATTTTAAAAGTGATCCAACTATAATTAATAATTTAATAAGTTTTCAAGAGATATTGGACAGAGATTGGACTTTAAAAGAATTTTAGGAAAATTATGTTAAATATAGAAGATTTTTTACATTTTTAGAATATTTTTACACGGGGTATCTGTGAAAGAACTTTTACAGACATCCTGTAAATAATTCGCGGGATATAAATGGAAACCTTTATGACATAAATTGGTTAGGTATTTATACTTGGCCAGGCATGAGTTTTTCTCATTTTTTAAAGCCTGCATCTCTGGCCGATTTTAAAATACAAAACAAATTTTGAAAGTGATAAAATTATTAAATTTTGGTTGTCGGAACATACAGTCTGTTTTACTTTACTTTTTAGGTAATCATGGAGATACTCATTTTAAAAGGGAAACGTCACCGAGTTTAAGCCAACCTTCTACAACCGGCCCATATTACATTTTACCATAAAAAACTGTTTGCCGCTTATTGAGATATTTTATATTTAAAAATAAGAAATGTGTCTATGTTAAGTTTCCAAAGATTAGGGATAACTTGAGTTTGTATTATTTAAAAATTTTAATATTGTTTTTTTTGTCTGCTAAATAATATATATATTTAAAAAAAATTAAAACTGTTATAACTTTTAGCAACTTTTTTTATTTTACTCATAAGTACCTACTACGTTTTCAGTGTAGTTACAGAATTTAAAAAGTAACTATGAATTTTGCCCCAAATCTCTATTTTTTGGATCTAAAAAAAAATTGTGTTTTTGAAATACAACAACGGCATTGTCTCTGATTAACATTTTGCATATTTTGTTTCATGAGTCTGGATGTTTAAATAAACAGGGTGTTTTGGAAGAAAAAGCAAATATTTTAATAAAGGATCTTGGACGTGAGAATTAGAAAAAAGTTCATATAAATGCTGGTACGGAAATGCATTTTTGTCCAGTGTGTTGAAAGTTTAAATCAAAAATAGTCTTTCATTTATATTACAAAATTGGCCAATTTTACACAAACCTGTTAGATTTAACGAAAACTTGCCAAGAGGTTTGCCAAGACTAATTTTTCCTGTATCTCGAAGCATTTCCGGACCCTCATTTATATGTTTTTTTATATTTTAAACTCGTTTTTGACGTCTAAAATAACCCATAAAAATATTTACTTTTCTTTCAAAACACACAGTATATTTAATCATACGGACTCATGAAACAAAATATTGGATGTGTCAAAATGAAAAAAATATTTTTTCAAATGAATTTAAATAGTATCACAATAGAAGGAAATAGGGATTTAAAACTGAGATCCTTAATTACATAAAGTAAATAAATAAGGTATTAAAACACGCCCTTGCAATATGTTACACTTTAAAAAAAATTTTTTGTTTATGATGCAAAAATTTTAAATTGAGAAATAAACCCTTGTATTATGAAGTAATTTTACCAAATAAAAATATTAAGGTTTTTAAGTAAAAATCAACACATTTTAAAAAAGAAAACAAGTCTGTCATATTGAGAGCATCAGTATTTTTAAAAAAAATGGTATGAAAAAATTCTGATTAAAAGATTATTTGTTTAAAATATGTAATTAGTTGTTTTATCTAAAATCTGGAATATCTTTAAAGCAAAAAATTTTTTTCGGATTACGACCATGAAAATAAACAATTGGTTTTTTTTCATTTGAGAAAAAAATTCTTTTACATATATAAAAGTCAACATCCCCTCAAAATGAGACGAACGCTTTAAAAAGAAAATTCTTTTGAGTGTGTTATTAACACAAATAATCTAAAAATTAATTAAGAGTTAAAGCTTTAGTTTAAAAGTTATAAACTCTATAAAACCTTAAATTTGATACTTTACATGGCCCAAGCTTAAATTAAATAAATTCACCCTCTAAAAGTCCAAACCCAACTATTTCAATACTTGGTATCTTCAACCCCATCCCCAAAAGTTACTAGATATCTCCAATAAAACAGAAAGAAGCACGCACGAACCACACAAAACATATCCAATCAACGACAAACGTCCTCTACTTTTCCATTTCCCACACTTTGTGATCCCAAAGCCACATCTAAACGCTATACACTTTAAAACATCAATATCATGTATTTTATTAAAAACAAAAATAAAAAATAACCGGCAACCTCGCTAACTTCATAAAGAGAACTCACTTTAGACCCTTAAAACGAGTAAAACAAAGAGCCTCCCATCCATTTCATAAAGAGCATTATGACAACTACTTTTGACAGTAACGGAGATAAAACTCCACCCACTGTCCAATAAGAAGAGTGTAGTGTTTAGCATTTAGGTGGGGATCGGAGTGAATCTGGCGTAGCCATAGTTACGGCGTTGTTCGAGGGGAATTGTTGGCGATCACTTTTGCGGTTGTTAATGCTTTCAATGTTGATTGTGGTTCATTTAAATAAACCTGGGTTGCCGTATCTTGTTTTTAATATTTAGCCAAATTATTGTAATATTTAAT